>JASAND010020394.1:0-16875 GCA_030248195.1 Trissonchulus latispiculum
ATTTTTCAAAAACTTCTTAAAAATCGCTAAAAATTGTCATCTTTACTAATTTTAGGTCAAAAAATACTGAGCAGTAAGGCAACCAAAGACAAGTTTCCTAGCTAACACTGATCACAGCAGACTGCTCACAAGACTGAAAAGGTACAGCCTCATCCACTTGAATTTATGCAAATTAGGTCTTTAGCACATCTTGGCGAAAGTCAACTAACTTAGCTGTAACACTATGTTCGCAGAGCACACTTCGATTAGCCCTTTTCTCAGTGGCAGGAAGAAATATAGTGACAAATGCAGTGATAAAGAAATATAACAAGAAGACCCACAAAAGGGGGTATAGTTCTGCTACGAGGAGCATCAAAATGTCAATGTATAATATAACAAGATAAAACTGAATTTACAGGTCAACTATGGCCTGCATTTCGCTACATAGTTTTAAATAGTGAAACACCATGAAAATTGCTACATGAATACTTGTCTGAAGTCCTGAATTGATGGAAATATAGACTACCTAGATCTAATCCTACACTAAATGGTTACTGTGTCCTTGAACTACCGACTACGTCGACGTTGCTGGTATTTCTTGTTGCTTAGCAAAATCCATAATCCAATATGAATTCATCCGGGACCGGAGGGATTGTCTCATCTCAAATTTGGCAATGTGTTTAAATACTTCACTTTCTCTGTATCTTTAGAAGGACAGCGCCTTCTGTAATCTTAGCCATATAATTAAGATTTGCAATACAAAATGTACTAAAATTTCTTTGACAGCCACAACGATGATCATTGTAGTGGACTCTGTTTCGACCAGTATTGCAACATCTTAAGGACAGTTAATTGAATTCTCGTTTGCTTTTTTAATAACCATCAAACTTGTTACAACACTTGCGTTACAACACTTGCGCAACACTTGCACTGCACTTGCACTTGTTACAACACTTGCGTTACAACAGTTGTTACAACTTCCCTATGTTTTAATGGGCAAATTCTTTTGTATAAGGGGATGTGTGGAAGGCTACATCGGAATTTGGAAAAAGTGCAGAAAAGTGTCCAGAATAGTGATCGAAACACCGAGCTCCTAGTTTAGCATGTCGGTCATCCTACCATTCATCTACATTCCTTCCTAGGCAGCGTTATGCCATTGCACTGATTCCAAGCTTCCAAGATTAAAGCAATGTTGATCTTTAATGTATGCACGACTAATGTACACCTTTGCTTTTGGGAAAAGTAACACTTGAAATTAAGCTGCAAACAGTGAATCAGTCACTTGGTATTTGTAACTTTGATTTTCAGTTTAAATTTTCTAATCCTGATCCAGTTTCGAATTGTTTTCAGCTTTTCCGCTCAAATTAGTTTGTTTGTCACATTTTAATCCCTCTCAGAAATTTGTATTATTCCAGCGACGAAAGCTAAAAGGAGCCTCATATTGTTTACTTTAAGTATTAGCTAACTGGTTCACAAATTTCTGCTACTTTGACTACTTCAGGTTTCAAGAGGGACTATTATTTTGTTCTTTCCTTCTAGTCTAGGGTGCATACTAAGAAGTTAGCTTTTACTGTTTCCGTTGAAAGTTATCTGTAATTATATAGCTACATAGATTAAAGTATATAATTAAAGTTTTAGTATATTGAGAGTTGCAACATGGTGGGTGAAAACAGTTTAGCAGGCGTTTTCTTTCACATTCTATAGGTACTCAGTGAGAAGCGTCTCCAATCCAAACCATACATGCATGAGAAAGAGGCGAAGCTAGGTTTACAAAATCTAATTTGGCCGCTGGCACAAACGGATTATCCCATGAACTCTCAAGTGACTGAACTGCAGAAGTCCATGTCATGGTTTTTTGCGTCCAGATGTGCAACTGGACACAAAGTTTCTTTTCTGGACGCAACGAAATTTTAACTGGACGCGAGCTAGACGCAACATTGTTTCGGAATAAAATTCACTTTTGTAAGAGTAAAAACTTAAAATGTTTCCAGTACCAATTTTTCCGTTTTTTCCAAAATTTGTTCGGGTTCTGGGGGCCCCGCCCCAAACCCGGTCTGGTGTTTACTGTTTACCACATTGTCATGGAATGCCAAGGTGAAAGGTCTCTCAATGTGATTTGTTAAGTTGTTGTCCACCTGTATCCACATCAGATCTTTTTGAACTCGTAAATTTCACAATAAATAAGCTTTACTAGGTGCATAATTGCGAACATTTATACCGTTCTCATTTAACAGGTCAGGCCGGATCAAGATTAGTAGTACCTAAAGTAAAACCACGAGCTTAACAACGTTCGTAATTGTAGCAGTAGCAGAATATCCAAATTTTTTGGTTCTTCTAAAAACGTATTCTCGCAAAAAAGCTACACACGTAGGCATTTGAAATAATGCAAGACTACTATTTTTTCTACAATTTTCAACTACAAAAGGCTTATAAACGAACAATTCACGATGAATGCATCGTAACCAACGTTAATGGTATTTGCAAATGCTTCACTTTTTATCCCGCCTAGAGGCGGGATACTTGTAATGGTTTTAGCTGTATTTTGAACTGAATTCATGAAGTAATCTAAAATGCTTATATGCTCACCGCATGTCTCAATCTGGCTGTGTTTTTGAACAGAGGGGGCTGCGGTAGAATTTTTCAGCAAACGGACACCCAGCACCGGACTTAAATTTTACAGTGTGTAGCAATGACTTTGGTTGCAGCAAAATAGTGAAATTTTAAAATTTGCGAAGAGGGGGCTAAAGATTCCGTGGAGTTTTCTGGGAGAATGAAATATCCACATATACATTGCCAGGGATGGAAACTGGGTCATGGGTCATTGGGTCATGGGTCGTTTGGGTCGCCATTTTTGCTTGAGTCACTGGGTCTTGGGTCACTGATTTTGTGAAACCGTTGGGTCAGTATGGGTCTGGGTCAGTCTTCCTGTGGGTCAATTTGGGTCTGGGTCAGCAAATTTTAGTGGGTCATTTTGGGTTTGGGTCACAGGGTCTTGCCAAGTCTTTAAAGTAAGCTTCCGATTTCAATTTTTGTGGTGGAAATTTAGCCAATTTTAAAATAAAACCCGGTTCTAAAAGATATTTAATATATATTTTTAAAAATTTTTGCGCCTTCGGCGCGATCACTAACAATTTTATTAAATTTAGCACTCGCTTCACAGAAATCAGTAGTTAAGTGTGACTTGCCTTGCCATGCCATTTTATTTCAGTGGGTTCATATGGTAAAAGCCACGTACCAAGGTGGACATATTTCTATCGATTTTAAAATTTACAATTCATAACAAGATAAGCTTTGAAATCTTGATAGGACCCTTAGCTTTTACCAGTGCCCTTGAATGATCAACTTTATATGCTACAAACTTTCCACGGGCATAGATGTTTTGTAAGAAAACAAACTGTCGACCTAGTTTCACAAATAAGGGGAATGTACTTGTTCTTGCCTCTTTTCAAAAATTAAGAAATTTACGGTGTTTTCAAATTACTGCACAAAAGAACAATCACGTTTAGGTAAAGTCAGTAACAGTAACAATCACGTTTAGGTAACGTTATTTTATTGGGTCATTTGGGTTTGGGTCACAAAAATTTTTGGGTCAGTTGGGTCTGGGTCACCAAATTTTAAAATTTTATGGGTCGCTTTGGGTCTGGGTCAAATTTGCGTTTGGGTCGAGTGGGTCATGGGTCACAAAAAGTGACCCAGTTTCCATCCCTGTACATTGCCTCCTTTGGTTGGAAATAAAAACAGCAACATTGTGATCACGCGAATATGCAAATTAGGTTACATGATTACAAATCAGTTAACGCTCGAGAAGAAAGAAAGGTCGCCTGTTCTGAAGAAGCATTTCGTGCAGATTCCAGACAAAGCTGGAAAATATTACCAAAACAAATTTCCAAACGCTGTTCAAACACTGCATAAGAAGAGGAGGGTAATACTTTTGACCTGGAAACCGAGACAAAAAGAATGAGATGACCATGTTCCATCGCTGATGTAGTTTTACGTCATAACATGTTTAAGGTGCTGGTATACTTTTGTGCAGTGCTTTTGTGGTGATTTTTTAAAACGATATAACTTTCGCAATTTTGGGAGTTGGAAAGAGCTTTATACATCGTTTTAAAGCTTATAAACAGGACATTCATATGAGCTTACGAAACTAGCAAAATTATTAAAAAATTAGAAACATTTTCTGACATAACGGCTAAACATAGACCAAAAATTTTTGAACATTGATTTTTCAAAACTGCGTAACCAGATAAAATTTCTTTTTGCGCTATTATAGAGAGGACATATGGGCCGAGTTTTTTGGGGTTTTGACCAGTATCACTCAACGGTTGAGAAAATTCGCAAAATGCACGGAAGCACTAAATTTTTAAAATTTGCTCTAAATTTTCTCGAAACTGTGAACGTTTTAGCCAAAACCAAGAAAAACGTCCCTCCACAGTACGAATTTCCACTTTGCCGAAAATCTCCGGAATCTGGCGAGTAGTTTTTGAGAAACTGATGTTTAAAACAAAATAACCGCAGTTTTGCCAAAATGGTTTTCCGGCCAAATCTCTAGCTGAAAGCAATAAAGTCCGGCTAATAGGTATTCATAAAATGTGCATTTGGACGCTGTATCGATGGAGTATAAATGGAACAAAATTGTTGGCAAGATTCGGCAGTAATTTTGAAAAAACTGATTTCCTCGAAAATAGCTATTTTTTGACCATCAAAATGGTTTTTTCTTATACTGACTTATCCACTGGAGATAGCTGAAAGGTTACAAAAGCAAAAAATGTTCATTTTTGTGTCCTCTTTCCAGTCATAACAACCAATCCCGTGTCTGGTCTACCTACTGGAAGCCTATGGCCTAAACCCAAAACTTTCTTTTCTTTTGGCCTAAAAATCCGGGACTGGTCACAGAATGTTTAAGAGCACGAAAATACGCTATTTAGCAAGTTTTAGCTTTTTACGTAAAGGATTAAAGTCGTATGAGTAAAAAATACCCGAAAGGAAACCAGCATCTTAAGTAATCTGACCTCCCCTCCCCTTTCTTCTGTCACTTCTCTTTCGTCTGCTTGACCCAGGATTGCCCTCAAACTATCAGAGCGGATACATAGGCTTCCCACTTCAGCCATCCTCATATCTCGTTATCTGCAGCTACAATCTGGGTTGACTGATGTATGTGTGGTGTGACGCGACCACCTTAGCATTCAGTTAAAGTGAGCCAATCATCGTACGTCAGAACTGCTTGGGGGCATGTTCTCTGTCCGTGACTTTTGTTTTGTCTAATATTATGCGAACTTGGAGAGCAGACCTCTTGCCAATTGCTGGACACCTTGACAAAAAGCGATTGCTACCTCAACAGCGGGATAATGCTCCTTTTTAGGAGCCTGCTTGTTTGTCTTTGCTGCACGACACATACACACTTCTTTCAAAATGCAAAAACTTACAGATGCAATTTACACAAAAAATGCAGTAGCAGATGCTTTAGTTTGATGTAACAGTTGCCAAATTATTCTTTTTAAACATTGATACCAATTAATATCATTAATTTTAATATAATATTATTGTTATATTATTAATATTAATATAATATTATTATTAATATGTAATTGCAAAAAATCTCCAACTTCTGGTGGGCACTGAAGACCCCCCCCCCGGTGCCTGTTTGCAATCCGGTTTTCAGGGATCAGTAGTTCTCAGAGTTTTCTGAGCTGAATGTATGCTTAAGTACTCTTGTAATTGTGCATTACTGTTAAGCGACATCAACTTTCTAACTAATAGTGTTACACTACAGAAATTATCAAAATTTTCATAACTTTAACAATTTTTTGCACGAAAAACACTCTAAAACGGACGTCAATTTTCTTAACCGGACGCAACTTAAACCTAACGGGACGCAAGGTCGACGCAAATCCGAAAACCAAGAAGCCCTTGGTCCATGTAACTACATTCAGTTATGGCTGCCCTATCCTTCGTCGACTAGGATGGATAAAATAATGTAGTGTTCTGTGAACTGGGGTAACTAATTTTCTGCAGAACTGCTGGCAGTACTATTACATACATATATACAGCTTGAACATATTTATGCAAAATATCGCAAACCACCCAGGGAATCTAGCGAAGAAAATTTACTTAATGGTAAATGCAACGCATGTGCTAGGAATTTCATTGATGGTTTTCATTGAAACATTTCACTCTCCTCCTGCCTTAGTTGCATGCCCATTACTTCACAATTTCTTTTCTACATGCTTTCAGGACAACATGGAGGCGACTGTAAAAGTATTGCAATCATTTGAAAAGGAATTTCATACAGAGGTTTATGACTGGATTGTTGAGAAGATTGGAAAACAAGAAATCACCAGTATTTTGGACATTAGTATTGACAGGTCAATTTTTACCAGCATTCTGGCGGAGAAATTGCAGACAAAGAAAGTACTCAGTGGGCTTCGATCCGGCAAGGTCGATCTTCCAGCATCGAAATCAATGGAATCAATTGACATAAAAATTGACGACGAAGATACATTGGAAACTGAGTTGTCAAAACTTGGAAAATTCGACCTAATAATACTCAAAGATATGCTTCACGAAGTCCAGGCTTACATGACAAAATTTTTGGCGACACTGAAAAATAATTTCGCCACTTCAAACAGTTCCATTATTATTCTAACTCGGCCGAAAAATCCCCCTGTCCCAGTTCCTGACTCGGCCATGCTGATATGGAGGAAGACCTGTCCAACTAGAGAAATTATCATCGAGTGCAGCAACGAAGTAAGCTTTTATCTTGCAGTTTATGCTGGCTAGTGGCTTGTAGGGGCTTGAATAATGGGTACTGGGTAGGACTATTTAATTTTTGCCAAAATTTAAAAATGTTCCCAATTTTCCACAAGCAACGGGATGTCAATTAGTCAATGATTGACTTTTCGGCGGGCTAGAAGATTGTACTTTTTAAGAAGAGAAGCTTCGGCAAGCAGTTATGACTTTTATCTGAAAATCTGTTGAAGACTAATTGGGATGGTTATGGTGGGTAAGCTACTGGAACCGAACTATTTCGAATTTCTCATTTGTCTTATTTCTCTTAAATTATTTTTAAAAACGAAAATTTGACTTCAATAGATGCTCTTTGGAAAAGTGGAGACTAATCTACCACGAATAAACTCCTTCAATTTATGCTTTATTTACATGTGCTAATGCAACATTATTTTACATATTTAGGCAGGATATCGCCAGGAATGCTACGCAGTCAGCTGTCCAATCAGCGTGACAAAATCAGATTGGTCGCAGTTATTGAAGGGTCGTTTTTTTGCTGCTTTAAGAAACAACCCCAAGTGCTCGGATCGAGATATCAACGAATTTATCCGTGACAAGCCTGCTCCAAGATTCGATTTTGAGGAAAAAATTTTGATTATGGTTCTTCAAGAAAAGAAGGAAGGCGAAGATCAGCAATCATCAGTATAAAGCAACCCAAACTATTTTAATAAAAGTGTCTAATGCTTTCTTAGATTTTTGTAAAATGACAATTTTTTATTGTCAAAAGGATCAATGGAGGTCAATTTCAGAACTGGATTCCTCTCTTCATTTCTTTGACATACTTTTCTTTCACCTATTTCTCCAAAGCTGCAATTGAACTTCGATAGACCAAGTAATTGCATATTGTAGCATTGCATTGTTGACAGACTAAATGATTTAAAAAATATTATTTACTACCACTACTATTTAAAAATTGGTTTCGCTTTTTAACATAACGGCACAACCACATAACGGCTAAATTTTGGCAAAAAATATTCAAAATCGATTTCTCAAAACTGTGGAATCAGTCAAATGTTCTTTTTGTGTCATGACATGCAGGACTGGATTTGGCTCAGCAGGTCTTAACGGTCGAGAAAATCGGCCAAATTCACAGTTGTACAAAATTTCGCAATTTCACATTGAGTTTTCTTGCTACCCAAAACGTTATGGTCCAAACCAAGGAAAACGTCCCTCCGTAGAATTGCGAATTTCCTATTTGCCAAAAATCTCCGGAATCCGCAAAGTAGTTTTTGAGAAACCGATGTTCAAAACTTCAAAACAAAATAATCGCAGTTTTGCCAAAATGGTTTTTCGGCCAGATCTCTATCTTAAAGCAACGACCTCCAGCTAACAGGTATTGAAAACTGTGCAATTAGACTGTGTATCGATTGAGTATAAGTGGAGCAAAATTGCCCCTAAGATTTGGCAGTAATTTTGAAAATCTGATTTCCTCAAAAACGGCTATTTTTGACCCCCAAAATAGTTTTCTGCTTATAGACAAAATTCGCTCACGTAGACACTAAATTTCCAAAATTTAACTGGATTTTCTCAAAACTGGAAACGTTTTAGCCAAAACTAAGAAAAACGACCCTCCGCAATAAGTGCGAATTTGCATCCTGCCAAAAATCGTTCGACTCCGTGGGGTAGTTTTTGAAAAATCGTTCAAAACAAAATGATTTTTTTGGCTAAATCTCTTGCTTAAAGCAACAAAGTCCGGAGAATGGGCATTCATAAAATGTGCATTTTGATTGTATATCGATTGGGTATAAATAAACCAGCATTGTCCTTAACATGTGGTAGTTATTTCGAAAAAACTTATTTTCTCGAAAATGGTCATTTTTTGATCCCAAAAACCGTTTTTGGCTTCTACTGACTTAGCCGTCCAGGATCAGCACAAGTCGAAGTGGTGTATAGAAATGACCTGTGGTCACTTAACCAACAGTTAAGTTAAATGCTTCCTCGTTTTTGCATAGTTTCAATCAGAATTTCGTAAACTGTTGAATTATTTCTGGTGCCATTTTAACAAGTAGGCCCCTAAAAGGGGGCATTATCTCGCCGCTGAACTTAGGTGTACTTTACTAATACCAGATGTCACGCCATTTTCAGGAAGAGGGTGGTTTAACGTTTCTAGCTACAAATTTGTAAGCTGGCCGCCAGTACTCGCAGGCGCTCGGGGATAGAAATCGCAAAGTGTAGCCGGAATCTTTTCTGGTTGCTGTAACTTCGCAAAATCAAAACTTTTAAGAGAGTGGACCAAAAGTAGTACTTTTTTTTTCCTGTACTGCCACACCCCCGTTGCTTTCGCGAGGAGGGGTAACGCCAGACCAAAATTTGCTTGGGTCCACGGTCTGGCGTTGAATAATTGCATAAGCAATTACCCGAGGCGAAGGCAAGGCAAGTAGTACTTCTATTTACAAAATTAACTTGTTTTGCAAAGGTAGTACGCACCGAATTCCATATTCTGGTCTCCTCACAGGCACACCATAACTAAGTGTGTGTGGTCATCTATTCTTCAATGTCAATGCACTGATTGGGGAATTCCACACTAACTATGTTAGGCATGGACTACTGCTATCGTTGTGGAAACTAATTTGCATATTACAAGAATTGCAGTTTCAACAATTCTTTGTCAACCAAAGGTGATCAGAGAAAACGATCATTGAAAAGGGGGTTCCCTGAATTAAGAGAACAGCCTAGACTAATAAAAATTTAATTCTCAAATTTTTGAGGAGAAGGAAACAAAACAGGTAAAGGAATTTTTCAGGCGCATTTCAAGTATTAAATTCTAAGACAACGCCCCCTGCGTTTACAACCAGCTACTTAAATAAGCAGAAACGATTTTGGGTCAAAAAATAGCCGTTTTTGAGGAAATTTAAGATTTTCAAAATTTATCGCCAAACTTAGGGGCATACTTGCCCACTTATACTCAATCGATACAAGGCCTAATGTCAGTTTTCAATACCTGTTAGCTGGAGGTCGTTGCTTTAAGATAGAGATCTGGCCGAAAAACCATTTTGGCAAAACTGCGATTATATTTTGTTTTTAAGTTTTTAACATCGGGTTTTCTCGGAAAAACTACTTTGCGGCATATGGATTCCCGGAGATTTTTGGCAAATAGGAAATTCGCAATTCTACGGAGGGATGCTCTTCTCGATTGGACCATAACGTTTTGGGTAGCAAGAAAACTCAATGGAAATTGGCGGAAATTTTGTTAACCAGCGAATTTTGGCCGATTTTCTGACCGTTAAGACTCGCTGAGCCAAATCCAGTCCTGCATGTCATGATACACAAAAAGAACATTTGACTGATTCCACAGTTTTGAGAAATCGATTTTGGAATATTTTTTGCCAAAATTTAGCCGTAAATATGTGGTTGTGCCGTTATGTTAAAAAGCGAAAAACCAATTTTTAAATAGTAGTGTTTTTTAATAATATTTTTTAAAACCATTTAGTTCAGTCAACAATGCAATGCTACAATATGCAATTACTTGGTCTATCGAAGTTCAATTGCAGCTTTGGAGAAATAGGTGAAAGAAAAGTATGTCAAAGAAATGAAGAGAGGAATCCAGTTCTGAAATTGACCTCCATTGATCCTTTTGACAATAAAAAATTGTCATTTTACAAAAATCTAAGAAAGCATTAGACACTTTTATTAAAATAGTTTGGGTTGCTTTATACTGATGATTGTTCAATTCTCAGCCTCTTTTCTTTTTTTGAAGAACTATAATCGTAATTTTTTCCTCAAAATCGAATTTTGGAGCAGGCTTGTCACGGATAAATTCGTTGACATCTCGATCCGAGCACTTGGGGCGTTGTTCCTTAAAGCAGCAAAAAAACGACCCTTCAATAACTGCGACCAATCTGATTTTGTCACGCTGATTGGACAGCTGACTGCGTAGCATTCCTGGCGATATCCTGCCTAAATATGTAAAATAATGTTGCATTAGCACATGTAAATAAAGCATAAATTGAAGGAGTTTATTCGGGGTAGATTAGTCTCCACTTTTCCAAAGAGCATCTATTGAAGTCAAATTTTCGTTTTTAAAAAATAATTTTAAGAGAAATAAGACAAATTGAGAAATTGAAATAGTTCGGTTATTCCAGTAGCTTACCCACCATAACCATCTCAATTAGTCTTCAAATAGATTTTCAGATAAAAGCCATAACTGCTTGCCGAAGCTTCTCTTCTAAAAGTAATAATCTTCTAGCCCGCCGAAAATTAATCATTGACTAATTGACATCCCGTTGCTTGTGGAAAATTGGGAACATTTTTAAATTTTTTGGCAAAAATTAAATAGTCCTACCCAGTACCCATTATTCAAGCCCCTACAAGCCACTAGCCAGCATAAACTGCAAGATAAAAGCTTACTTCGTTGCTGCAAATTCCGATGATAACTCTTCTTAGTTGGACAGGTCTTCCTCCATATCAGCATGGCCGAGTCAGAACTGGACAGATTTTTCGGCGGAGTTAGAATAATAATGGAACTGTTTTTGAAGTGGCGAAATTATTTTTCAGTGTCGCCAAAAATTTTGTCATGTAAGTCTGGACTTCGTGAAGCATATCTTTGAGTATTATTAGGTCGAATTTTCCAAGTTTTGACAACTCAGTGTCCAATGTATCTTCGTCGTCAATTTTTATGTCAATTGATTCCATTGATTTCGATGCTGGAAGATCGACCTTGCCGGCTCGAAGGCCACTGAGTACTTTCTTTGTCTGCAATTTCTCCGCCAGAATGCTGGTAAAAATTGACCTGTCAATACTAATGTCCAAAATACTGGTGATTTCTTGTTTTCCAATCTTCTCAACAATCCAATCATAAACCTCTGTATGAAATTCTTTTTCAAATGATTGCAATACTTTTACAGTCGCCTCCATGTTGTCCTGAAAGCATGTAGAAAAGAAATTGTGAAGTAATGGGCATGCAACCAAGGCAGGAGGAGAGTGAAATGTTTCAATGAAAACCATCAGTGAAATTCCTAGCACATTGCATTTACCATAAAGTAAATTTTCTTCACTAGATTCCCTGGGTGGTTTGCGATATTTGCATAAATATGTTCAAGCTGTATATATGTATGTAATAGTACTGCCAGCAGTTCTGCAGAAAATTAGTTACCCCAGTTCACAGAACACTACATTATTTTATCCATCCTAGTCGACGAAGGATAGGGCAGCCATAACTGAATGTAGTTACATGGACCAAGGGCTTCTTGGTTTTCGGATTTGCGTCGACCTTGCGTCCCGTTAGGTTTAAGTTGCGTCCGGTTAAGAAAATTGACGTCCGTTTTAGAGTGTTTTTCGTGCAAAAAATTGTTAAAGTTATGAAAATTTTGATAATTTCTGTAGTGTAACACTATTAGTTAGAAAGTTGATGTCGCTTAACAGTAATGCACAATTACAAGAGTACTTAAGCATACATTCAGCTCAGAAAACTCTGAGAACTACTGATCCCTGAAAACCGGATTGCAAACAGGCACCGGGGGGGGGGTCTTCAGTGCCCACCAGAAGTTGGAGATTTTTTGCAATTACATATTAATAATAATATTATATTAATATTAATAATATAACAATAATATTATATTAAAATTAATGATATTAATTGGTATCAATGTTTAAAAAGAATAATTTGGCAACTGTTACATCAAACTAAAGCATCTGCTACTGCATTTTTTGTGTAAATTGCATCTGTAAGTTTTTGCATTTTGAAAGAAGTGTGTATGTGTCGTGCAGCAAAGACAAACAAGTAGGCTCCTAAAAAGGAGCATTATCCCGCTGTTGAGGTAGCAATCGCTTTTTGTCAAGGTGTCCAGCAATTTGCAAGAGGTCAGAACTCCGAGGTTCGCATAATATTGGACAAAACAAAAGTCACGGACAGAGAACATGCCCCAAGCAGTTCTGATTGGCTCACTTTAACTGAATGCTAAGGTGGTCGCGTCACACCACACATACATCAGTCAACCCAGATTGTAGCTGCAGATAACGAGATATGACGATGGCTGAAGTGGGAAGCCTATGTATCCGCTCTGATAGTTTGAGGGCAATCCTGGGTCAAGCAGACGAAAGATAAGTGACAGAAGAAAGGGGAGGGGAGGTCAGATTACTTAAGATGCTGGTTTCCTTTCGGGTATTTTTTACTCATACGACTTTAATCCTTTACGTAAAAAGCTAAAACTTGCTAAATAGCGTATTTTCGTGCTCTTAAACATTCTGTGACCAGTCCCGGATTTTTAGGCCAAAAGAAAAGAAAGTTTTGGGTTTAGGCCATAGGCTTCCAGTAGGTAGACCAGACACGGGATTGGTTGTTATGACTGGAAAGAGGACACAAAAATGAACATTTTTTGCTTTTGTAACCTTTCAGCTATCTCCAGTGGATAAGTCAGTATAAGAAAAAACCATTTTGATGGTCAAAAAAATAGCTATTTTCGAGGAAATCAGTTTTTCAAAATTACTGCCGAATCTTGCCAACAATTTTGTTCCATTTATACTCCATCGATACAGCGTCCAAATGCACATTTTATGAATACCTATTAGCCGGACTTTATTGCTTTCAGCTAGAGATTTGGCCGGAAAACCATTTTGGCAAAACTGCGGTTATTTTGTTTTAAACATCAGTTTCTCAAAAACTACTCGCCAGATTCCGGAGATTTTCGGCAAAGTGGAAATTCGTACTGTGGAGGGACGTTTTTCTTGGTTTTGGCTAAAACGTTCACAGTTTCGAGAAAATTTAGAGCAAATTTTAAAAATTTAGTGCTTCCGTGCATTTTGCGAATTTTCTCAACCGTTGAGTGATACTGGTCAAAACCCCAAAAAACTCGGCCCATATGTCCTCTCTATAATAGCGCAAAAAGAAATTTTATCTGGTTACGCAGTTTTGAAAAATCAATGTTCAAAAACTTTGGGTCTATGTTTAGCCGTTATGTCAGAAAATGTTTCTAATTTTTTAATAATTTTGCTAGTTTCGTAAGCTCAGATGAATGTCCGGATTATAAGCTTTAAAACGATGTATAAAGCTCTTTCCAACTCCCAAAATTGCGAAAGTTATAACGTTTTAAAAAATCACCACAAAAGCACTGCACAAAAGTATACCAGCACCTTAAACATGTTATGACGTAAAACTACATCAGCGATGGAACATGGTCATCTCATTCTTTTTGTATCGGATTTGGGGTCAAAAGTATTACCCTCCTCTTCTGTATGCAGTGTTTGAACAGCGTTTGGAAATTTGTTTTGGTAATATTTTTCCAGCTTTGTCTGGAATCTGCACGAAATGCTTCTCTCAGAACGGGCGACCTTTCTTTTCTTCTCGAGCGTTAACTGATTTGTAATCATGTAACCTAATTTACATATTCGCATGATCACAATGTTGCTGTTTTTATTTCCAACCAAAGGAGGCAATGTACAGGGATGGAAACTGGGTCACTTTTTGTGACCCATGACCCACTCGACCCAACCGCAAATTTGACCCAGACCAAAAGCGACCCATAAAATTTTAAAATTTGGTGACCCAGACCCAACTGACCCAAAAATTTTTGTGACCCAAACCCAAATTACCCAATAAAATAACGTTACCTAAACGTGATTGTTAATGTTACTGACTTTACCTAAACGTGATTGTTCTTTTGTGCAGTAATTTGAAAACACCGTAAATTTCTTAATTTTTGAAAAGAGGCAAGAACAAGTACATTTCCCCCTTATTTGTGAAACTAGGTCGACAGTTTGTTTTCTTACAAAACATCTATGCCCGTGGAAAGGTTGTAGCATCTAAAGTTGGTCATTCAAGGGCACTGGTAAAAGCTAAGAGTCCTATCAAGATTTCAAAGCTTATCTTGTTATGAATTGTAAATTTTAAAATCGATAGAAATATGTCCACCTTGGTACGTGGCTTTTACCATCTGGACCCACTACAGTAAAATGGCATGGCAAGGCAAGTCACACTTAACTACTGATTTCTGTGAAGCGAGGTGCTAAATTTAATAAAATTGTTAGTGATCGCGCCGAAGGCGCAAAAATTTTTAAAAAATATATATTAAATATCTTTTAGAACCGGGTTTTATTTTAAAATTGGCTAAATTTCCACAAAAATTGAAATCGGAAGCTTACTTTAAAGACTTGGCAAGACCACTGTGACCCAAACCCAAAATGACCCACTAAAATTTGCTGACCCAGACCCAAAATTGACCCACAGGAGAGAACTGACCCAGACCCATGCAGCCCAACGGTTTCACACAAAATCAGTGACCCAAGACCCAGTAGCTCAAGAAATAACATTTGGCACGACCCCAAACGACCCATGACCCAATAAGCCCATGACCCAGTTTCCATCCCTGGCAATGTATATGTGGATATTTCATTCTCCCAGAAAACTCCACGGAATCTTTAGCGCCCTCTTCGCAAATTTTAAAATTTCACTATTTTGCTGCAACAAAAGTCATTGCTACACACTGTAAAATTTAAGTCCGGTGCTGGGTGTCCGTTGCTGAAAAATTCTACCGCAGACCCCTCTGTTCAAAAACACAGCCAGATTGAGACATGCGGTGAGCATATAAGCATTTTAGATTACTTCATGAATTCAGTTCAAAATACAGCTAAAACCATTACAAGTATCCCGCCTCTAGGCGGGATAAAAAGTGAAGCATTTGCAAATACCATTAACGTTGGTTACGATGCATTCATCGTGAATTGTTCGTTTATAAGCCTTTTGTAGTTGAAAATTGTAGAAAAAATAGTAGTCTTGCATTATTTCAAATGCCTACGTGTGTAGCTTTTTTGCGAGAATACGTTTTTAGAAGAACCAAAAAATTTGGATATTCTGCTACTGCTACAATTACGAACGTTGTTAAGCTCGTGGTTTTACTTTAGGTACTACTAATCTTGATCCGGCCTGACCTGTTAAATGAGAACGGTATAAATGTTCGCAATTATGCACCTAGTAAAGCTTATTTATTGTGAAATTTACGAGTTCAAAAAGATCTGATGTGGATACAGGTGGACAACAACTTAACAAATCACATTGAGAGACCTTTCACCTTGGCATTCCATGACAATGTGGTAAACAGTAAACACCAGACACTTGGGGCGGGGCCCCAGAACCTGAACAAATTTTTGGAAAACGGAAAAATTGGTACTGGAAACATTTTTAAGTTTTTACTCTTACAAAAGTGAATTTTATTCCGAAACAATGTTGCGTCTAGCTCGCGTCCAGTTAAAATTTCGTTGCGTCCAGAAAAGAAACTTTGTGTCCAGTTGCACATCTGGACGCAAAAAACCATGACATGGACTTCTGCAGTTCAGTCACTTGAGAGTTCATGGGATAATCCGTTTGTGCCAGCGGCCAAATTAGATTTTGTAAACCTAGCTTCGCCTCTTTCTCATGCATGTATGGTTTGGATTGGAGACGCTTCTCACTGAGTACCTATAGAATGTGAAAGAAAACGCCTGCTAAACTGTTTTCACCCACCATGTTGCAACTCTCAATATACTAAAACTTTAATTATATACTTTAATCTATGTAGCTATATAATTACAGATAACTTTCAACGGAAACAGTAAAAGCTAACTTCTTAGTATGTACCCTAGACTAGAAGGAAAGAACAAAATAATAGTCCCTCTTGAAACCTGAAGTAGTCAAAGTAGCAGAAATTTGTGTCCTAGTTAGCTAATACTTAAAGTAAACAATATGAGGCTCCTTTTAGCTTTCGTCGCTGGAATAATACAAATTTCTGAGAGGGATTAAAAATGACAAACAAACTAATTTGAGCGGAAAAGCTGAAAACAATTCGAAACTGATCAGGATTAGAAAATTTAAACTGAAACTTCAAAGTTACAAATACCAAGTGACTGATTCACTGTTTGCAGCTTAATTTCAAGTGTTACTTTTCCCAAAAGCAAAGGTGTACATTAGTCGTGCATACATTAAAGATCAACATTGCTTTAATCTTGGAAGCTTGGAATCAGTGCAATGGCATAACGCTGCCTAGGAAGGAATGTAGATGAATGGTAGGATGACCGACATGCTAAACTAGGAGCTCGGTGTTTCGATCACTATTCTTGGACACTTTTCTGCACTTTTTCCAAATTCCGATGTAGCCTTCCACACATCCCCTTATACAAAAGAATTTGCCCATTAAAACATAG
>JASAND010020395.1:0-48610 GCA_030248195.1 Trissonchulus latispiculum
TGGGTAAAAAACTAAAGAATATATATATATTACCAGTAGCGTAGGTACAAAAAATTTTTAGGCGGGGTGGTTTTGACCGAGGACTTTTTGAGGGGGGGGGGGTAAAATTTTCTATTTTTGCGTAACGATTACATGCACACTGGTATTATACTGCAAATTGTCCTATTAATTCGAAAGTCTTCTATGGTTCATGTTTCGACTTGTTACAAGTGAAAGCAATACCCTAAGTCCCAAATGGGGGGTCTGGGGGGCTTGTCCCCCAGAAGTTGAGAAATTTTTTAAAAATTGGCAATTAAACGCTATTGAAAAATTTAATTCTTTTTAAATGATTTATCAATGGACTAACAACATTTTGTACTTTTATTTGCTATTTACTACGTTGCCTTGCCCGAAAACTGAAACCATTAGAGTATTCTCCCATTACGTAAGAACTGCGTATTCTGATGATATCAACCAATTATGAGGCTGATGATGTTGGGAATAACGCAGATAACAGCAAAACTGCAAAGCAACTTTATATATATATATATATATATATATATATATATATATATATATATATATATATATAGATATAAATATTTGATAACATGCTTAATGAAAATTAAAACTTTGATGTATATATATATATATATATATATTTTTTTTTTTTTTTTTTGTTGTAGTAGTATATCTAAATAGCCAAAATTCGCGCCGGAGGCGCGAAAATTTTTTAATGGTGTAGAAAATGCATCAATGTTGAGCTAATTTGAAGCGTTAATGTATAATTTGTGTATGTTTCTAATAAAGTTAAACGACCGGGCGTAAAATTTTTCTTTTGCCCAATTTTTCAGGGGGGCAAAGCCATTATTTCGGGGAGGGCGGCCTATCGTAGCGTAGCGTATCTACGCTAGTGTATATTACATTAAATTAAATTAAAATTGGAAAAGATTGTGATTACTGCAAGAACCCCTCCTCTCCTCCTCCCCTCAAATTGGATCCAAACAAGAAAAAACCTGCAAAATTTTCGGTAAAAGTTAAACTATGATGTGAGGGTTAATTTTCTCAAAAAATTGTTAGGAACTGTTATTTCACAAATTGTGACAAATTGTTATTTGTCAAAAAACCGTCATGGCGTCAAATAATCAGTGGCAGCATAGGTGTTACGGGGATTTGGGTGGGGGGGGCTCCTCCGGAATTTGTGGGTTCCCCTTTAACCCCCCACGACCCAGGGTATTTTTTAGGGATTTTTTCCGGGGGGGGGCTTTCCGGGGGGGGCCGGGCCCGGGGGGGGAATGAAATTTTCGGGGGGGGGGGAAAGATTTTTTTGCAAAAATGAGCCAAAAAATGGTATATATATTCTGGCGTATTTTGCATGGTGAAACGCAAAAACTTCTCAAAAATGCCAGGATTTAAGCCAAAAATATTTTTCTTTTTCTAGGAATTATTTTTATAATACTCCGGCACGAAATTTACTAGCTCTAAGCCGGATTTCGACTGGTCTCTTTTCGACTACATGCAAGCTCGGTTTTTTATCTTTTTTTCTTTTTCTAGGAATTATTTTTATAATACTATGGACTTCAATTTAAAATACTTCAAAAAGCGTAGACTGGCCGATATTCGGTGACTATAGCTCTCTGCTAAAGCCGGATTTCGACTGGGACTACATGCAAGCTCGGTTTTTTATCCTTTTTTCTTTTTCTAGGAATTAGATTTATATTCAAACAGTAATTTAATTTAAAATACTTTAAAAAGCGTAGACTGGCCGATATTCGGTGACTATAGCTCTCTGCTAAAGCCGGATTTCGACTGGTCTCTTTTCGACTACATGCAAGCTCGGTTTTTTATCCTTTTTTCTTTTTCTAGGAATTATTTTTATAATACTAGGGACATCAATTTAAAATACTTCAATAAGCGTAGACTGGCCGATATTCGGTGACTATAGCTCTCTGCTAAAGCCGGATTTCGACTGGTCTCTTTTCGACTACATGCAAGCTCGGTTTTTTATCCTTTTTCTTTTTCTAGGAATTAGATTTTGTATTCAAACAGTAATTTAATTTAAAATACTTTAAAAAGCGTAGACTGGCCGATATTCGGTGACTCTAGCTCTCTGCTAAAGCCGGATTTCGACTGGTCTCTTTTCGACTACATGCAAGCTCGGTTTTTTATCCTTTTTTCTTTTTCTAGGAATTATTTTTATAATACTAGGGACATCAATTTAAAATACTTCAAAAAGCGTAGACTGGCCGATATTCGGTGACTAATAGCTCTCCGCTAAAGCCGGATTTCGACTGGTCTCTTTTCGACTACATGCAAGCTCGGTTTTTTATCCTTTTTTCTTTTTCTAGGAATTATTTTTATAATATATTTAGACAGTATCACTAGGGACATCAATTTAAAATACTTCAAAAAGCGTAGACTGGCCGATATTCGGTGACTATAGCTCTCCGCTAAAGCCGGATTTCGACTGGTCTCTTTTCGACTACATGCAAGCTCGGTTTTTATCCTTTTTTCTTTTTCTAGGAATTATTTTTATAATACTAGGGACATCAATTTAAAATACTTCAAAAAGCGTAGACTGGCCGATATTCGGTGGCTATAGCTCTCTGCTAAAGCCGGATTTCGACTGGTCTCTTTTCGACTACATGCAAGCTCGGTTTTTTATCCTTTTTTCTCTTTCTTGGAATTATTTTTATAATACTAGGGACATCAATTTAAAATACTTCAATAAGCGTAGACTGGCCGATATTCGGTGACTATAGCTCTCTGCTAAAGCCGGATTTCGACTGGTCTCTTTTCGACTACATGCAAGCTCGGTTTTTTATCCTTTTTCTTTTTCTAGGAATTAGATTTTGTATTCAAACAGTAATTTAATTTAAAATACTTTAAAAAGCGTAGACTGGCCGATATTCGGTGACTCTAGCTCTCGCCTAAAGCCGGATTTCGACTGGTCTCTTTTCGACTACATGCAAGCTCGGTTTTTTATCCTTTTTTCTTTTTCTAGGAATTATTTTTATAATACTAGGGACATCAATTTAAAATACTTCAAAAAGCGTAGACTGGCCGATATTCGGTGACTATAGCTCTCCGCTAAAGCCGGATTTCGACTGGTCTCTTTTCGACTACATGCAAGCTCGGTTTTTTATCCTTTCTTCTTTTTCTAGGAATTATTTTTATAATATATTTAGACAGTATCACTAGGGACATCAATTTAAAATACTTCAAAAAGCGTAGACTGGCCGATATTCGGTGACTATAGCTCTCCGCTAAAGCCGGATTTCGACTGGTCTCTTTTCGACTACATGCAAGCTCGGTTTTTTATCCTTTTTTCTTTTTCTAGGAATTATTTTTATAATACTAGGGACATCAATTTAAAATACTTCAAAAAGCGTAGACTGGCCGATATTCGGTGACTATAGCACACTACCTAGCTTCCCCTTCAACTCTTGTTTAGAGGACACATTTTCCTAGGAAAAATGGCCTCCTTGCGAAATAGCTAGCCGTTTTAATTTTTGTTACTTGGCCAAAGTTTACATGCAAGTTCGGTCTTTTTCCTTTTTTCTTTTCGTATGAATTAGATTTTATATATTCATACAGTATGTAGTAGGTTTTTTATGTATTATAGTATGTTGTTTATTATAGTACATATGTAGGTTGTGCTGCGTATTTTAAGAGTGTATATGCGTATTTTAGTGTCTCATTCAATTCTTGCTAAGCGGGCAGTTTTTACTAGTAAAAAGTGGCCTATTTGCGAAAATTGGTAACCCTACAAATTTTTGTCCCTAATTGGACACATTAATATCCAAGAAAACTTCTCCCTTAACACCATTTTCACAACTGATTACTGAGATTATGTCCTTATAGCTTCCTTATAGCCTCCTTATAGCTCCTTATATGTCCTTGTCCTTTCTAGCATGTTTACTGCCTCAAACTTCTATCAATTTTTATGTCTTAAATATGTCTTTATGTCTTGTCTTGCTGGAAAATAAAAAGAGTCGTTTGCTAGTTTTTAAGCCGAATAGCTTAGTGATCTGGCTAGGCTAGGTACACTGTCCTCAAAAATAAAATGAAGCAACACGAGCAAGTAATAAGTACAGTACAGTACAGTAGGGAGGCAGTGTTTGAGATTTTCCGTTTCTGTAATTAAAGTATTAAATCAGATTAATCAACCCAAAACTAGGTTAGAGCTTTGCAGCTCACATTCGACTACAGAGCATGTAGTGTGAATGTAGTTGGAATCTATGTCGATGCCGTGGGAATCTATGTAGCTTTTGCAAAGAATCTACGTTACTTTTTGCCGTAATCCTAGTTTTAAAAGGAAATCAAACTTGAATGTTCACTGAAGCAAACAGGGACCGTACAATTAATAAATTGATGGAATATAGAGCACAGTTTTTTAAACGGCATAAAAATTTTCATTAATGTCAGGTCCCTATGAAACCCATCCGATTGATGCTGCAGGTCTACAGTAGCTATATATACGTTAGCAAGATCTGATGAGAATATGAGTAAATTGATGGAGGTTTTGCCAAAGTTAGAAGACCCAAATATTTTTGTAGTGCATAACATCAATTCGGTAGATTCGGTAGTAAGTGAGATTGAACATCCCAAAAATTGGTTTGGATCTTTTCCACAGCCCCCCCCCTCGGCCGGAAAAATTAACGGCTGGTCCAATTTACATGAAATTTTGAGGGCAGGGTGTGAGCAGTGTCCTGACTTCAAAAACTTTAAAATTTAAAATTCGAAGTTTTTCAATTTTTTAAATTTTTTTGTGTAGATTAGAACATGCTGAACATTTTTTATCCTTGCACCAACTTCTGAAAACGTATACTTCGTTCTGTATAGTCGTTTAAAGTCTGGACATCAAAGGAAAATGCCGCCTTGTGCTGTTAATGTAGTTGGAATCTATGTTGCTTTTGCAAAGAATCTACGTTACTTTTTGCCGTGATCAAGGAAATCAAAGCTTGAATGTTCACAGAAGCAAACAGGGACCGTACAATTAATAAATTGATGGAATATAGAGCACAGTTTTTTAAACGGCATAAAAATTTTCATTAATGTCAGGTCCCTATGAAACCCATCCGTTTGATGCTGCAGGTCTACAGTAGCTATATATACGTTAGCAAGATCTGATGAGAATATGAGTAAATTGGTGGAGGTTTTGCCAAAGTTAGAAGACCCAAATATTTTTGTAGTGCATAGCATCAATTCGGTAGATTCGGTAGTAAGTGAGATTGAACATCCCAAAAATTGGTTTGGATTTTTTCCACAGCCCCCCCTCGGCCGGAAAAATTAACGGCTGGTCCAATTTACATGAAATTTTGAGGGCAGGGTGTGAGCAGTGTCCTGACTTCAAAAACTTTAAAATTTAAAATTCGAAGTTTTTCAATTTTTAAAATTGTTTTGTGTAGATTAGAACATGCTGAACATTTTTTATCCTTGCACCAACTTCTGAAAACGTATACTTCGTTCTGTATAGTCGTTTAAAGTCTGGAAATCAAAGGAAAATGCCGCCTTGTGCTGTGAATGTAGTTGGAATCTATGTTGTTTTTGCAAAGAATCTACGTTACTTTTTGCCGTAATCAAGGAAATCAAAGCTTGAATGTTCACAGAAGCAAACAGGGACCGTACAATTAATAAATTGATGGAATATAGAGCACAGTTTTTTAAACGGCATAAAAATTTTCATTATGTCAGGTCCCCATGAAATCCATCCGATTGATGCTGCAGGTCTACAGTAGCTATATATACGTTAGCAAGATCTAAAGGGAATATGAGGTGAAACAGTGTGGTTTTGCAAGAAAGTTTTTAAAGATTTCGGAATTCAGAATTGCATTCACCTCATACTTTATAGAATGTTACATGTTTTAAATTACTTATTAGTTGAATAAACATTCATTTCCCATGTTCCCAATTGCTCCCTTTTTAAATTTACCGCTCATTCTATAACAAGCTAGCTAATGAGAATCTATGTTGAATCTAGTTAGAATCCATGTTGAACCAAGTTTGGACAAATTTGGTCTGAGAATGTTGGCCGGCCGCCCAATTACATTCTTAGAATGTAATTCGGCCGCCGGCCAACATTCTCAGAAAGTATGCCAGGGGCTAACTGACATTCTCAGTTAAGTGATGTGATTCTCAGCTAGCGGCCGAGCAACATTCTGTGAGTCGTTAAAAAATGAACGCAATTCCTTTTGAATTCCAAGAATCTTGTTAACTGAGATAAACGAATTATTTGAAAGACGCAATACCTGACTGTACCATATAATCAATACCTGAAGAAGAGGAACCCAAAGTTATCTTAAGTAGAAGTTTAGGTCTCGTTAGTAATAGCAGGGAAAGAGGAAGAAAGAAAGAATTAGTAGTCAAGTGATAATTAATTATTCTTCCTCTAATATTGGTTAACTTAAAGTGTTAAATAACAGAAAAGTGTTGGCAACCCTGGTACTCTGTACCTTCATTGTATATTGTTTATACGCATATTTAACCGTACCTGTCTAGCTTCCCTGTTAGATTATCCTATCATTATTGTTATTCTTACACTGTATCGAAATCTGTTGTCAACTAATAAATTGTTGAGTAATCAGCTGGTCTTAGATAGGGACAGATTCCTGAAGCAGATCCTGTTGCGATCTCATTGCTGAACAAGATCCTGTTGTGATCATCCCACGACCCCTAACAAACGAACTCACGACGATATCCCTAGCTAGGTCGGCTATAGGAATCTCTGATTCTGGACACATCACCTTTCAGAGATTCGATATTTATGTCTGCTAATTCTCAGTAGACGTGCTGACCTTCCGCTGTAATCTAGCGAGTTTGCCCCTGGAGGATCAAAGGAGAATGTAGCCTACAAATAACCGACAGCGATATTTACTTGACAAACAGGATAACAGTAGAGAATTCGAAGCTGATCTATGCCAATATTGGTTGGAAGTTAAGCTTGCAATGCTAATCCTATTGGGTTTGTGTGAGTGTAGGAGTGTAGAGTGTACACCCAGAAGAGTGTAGGAGCATGACTGCTAAGCTGAACCTGTGCGGAATTGGCTACATCAGCAAGGTATGACAGCTTTATCTTAGTGAGGCACCCCCAATTAGGTACGCACACTGAAATAAAACTAAGTCACGAAAAGAATGATGTAGCATCAGAAGTAATCATGGAAGCTTAGCTCATAGTATTATTACTAAATTTTTCACATTATTCCTACTAACACAACTGAATGTTCAGAAAAAGGCAACTGCCCTTAAGTCAATATATAGACGGGTACACGAAAACTGTTCCCTCGCTAGTTACTGACTGAGATACTTAGCCGATGCAGTGAGCTTATATCGTCTAGCCTTACCTATTTTAAAGAAAGTGGGATACCTAGTACAGCACACCACACATATACACAACGAAATATATACATATTTTAAATATGCAATTAAACTTTCTTCGCAGCTTCAAGCTTCTGAGAAGATCAGTCTTTTTCTTCAGGCTTCTGAAAAGATTTCCAGAAATCACAGGAGAAAAGCTTCGACATCGTTCAACTGAAATTCCACCATTCAATGAGGCAGGCGAAGGGAAAATGCTGCTGCAGCTGAAAAGAAGCTGCACAATCGGACCATATGATTATTTAAGCTTCCGATTTCTGCTTAAAAACGCATGTGCCAGTATTTTCCGTTATTTTCTGGCTCTGTTTAAAATAGGTCAATTTAGAGGACACGTATATATATATATATATATATATATATATATATATATATATATATATATATATATATATATATATATATATATATATATATATATATATATACCATAGGCGCAATCAAAGACGTATATTTATGCATGTATGTAAAACATTCCAGATTTTAACCCAATCCGCCAAATTATAAAAATTTTGACCGGGGAAAAGTTGAATCTTAACAAGAACTCAAATTTTCAGCTACTCTATCATGTTAAACACTTAGATTCAAGCGATGGGGTCGCTTAACTATTAACTATTAACATCAGTATTAACTTACTGATGTTCTGTACAGGGTCGCAAATTGTAGAATTTTCGGAATTCATCTGGGGGATCATTGTCGTCCTGTGGATCATTGTGTTCAGGACGTCTCTGTTGGCAGGCCGACTACAAAACAAATATATACATATATATATATATATAGTATATAGATGTAAATACAAGGAAATAGACTGGCCTGGAAAATTGGAAGAATGCAATTTTTTTCGCACGTAAATGTAGGTCAGCAGCTTTTACACAGGGTTTATCGGAAAACAGAACTAAGGGGCGTCGAACGCCCACCAAGGGTGGTGGGCTGTCGCGCTGCGTTCGGTTGGGAAAATTGAAAGAACACAATTGTATCAAAATGACAAAACGTTTCCAAGGGGGTTTTGTAAAACAGGATGAAAGGGGGGGTCGTCCGTCGCGCTGGGTGGGGTTGGGATTTCTATACTTATATACGTGTACATCAGCGACGTTTAATACAAAGGGTTTGTCGGAGAACAGAATGAATTAAGGGGGACGGAACGTCCACCGGGGGAGGGGGAGGTCGTCGCGCTGCGTGGGGTAGGGAAAATTGAAATAATGCAATTCTTCCGTACGTAGATGTAGGTCAGCAACTCTTACAAAGGGTTTATCGGAAAACAGAATTAAGGGTGGGTCGAACTCCCACTTCTTCCGTACGCAGATGTAGGTCAGCAACTTTTACAAAGGGTTTATCGGAAAACAGAATTAATGGGAGGTCGAACGCCCACGAAGGGTGGAGTCGCGCTGCGTCCGGTTGGGAAAATTTGAAAGAACACAATGGTTTCAGCATGAAAAAACGCTTCCAAAGGGGTTTTTGGAAAACAGGATGAAAAGGGGGCGAACGCCCAGAGTGGGGGTCGTCGCGCTGTGTGGGGTTGGGAACGTTTGGAAAAAAGGCAATTGTTTCCGTACGTATATACGTGTTCATCGGCAACATTGTCGACAAACAGGATGACAGGATTAAGGGGGGCCGAACATGCAGCAAGGGGGGGGGGGTCGATGTCGATGTCGGGCCCATATCCCTGTCCGACTTCTTGCAAGGGCGTCACTAGCCACTATCGACATTTTACAGTGGTCCTCCAATGACAAAAATTGTTCGCCTCACCAAGGGCTTTCATATGATGCCGAGCATGACCACTTTTGAAAATTTTGAATTTTGACCACTTCCCACCAGCCGGGTACCACAGTCCGCTAGGGACACTTTACAGGGATTTTCCAAAGACAAAAATAGATCGCCTCACCAAGGGCTTTCATTTGATACCGAGCATAGCCCTTTGAAGATTTTGAATTTTGATCATTTCTCACCGGTCGGGTGCCGCAGTCCGCTAGGGACACTTTAAAGGGGTCCTCCAATGACAAAAAATATTCGCCTAAGCTTTCATTTAATACTGAACTAGACCAATTTAGGAAATTTTAAATTTTGACCATTTTTGACCGGTCCGCACCCCTGGTCAGGGCGCCACAGGCTGCTGGGTCCACTTCGGAGGGGTCCTCCAAGGACACGCCTCATCGAGTTCTTTCATTTGATACCAAATTTGACCACTTTTGGAAAAATCGATTTTCGGCCATTTTGGGCCCGGTCCCCAGTCCGGACCCCTGGCCAAGACGCCACAGGGAACCGGGTGAAACCTACTATAGCCTGTGCTGTAGTCCTCCCGCACCCCAGCCCAAATGCCAAATATGAAAGACCTGCGCACTGTGGACCTTTCTGTAGAAGAGGCTAAAGTCGGAGTGGCGACACGGTTGGGCCCAGCACCATCAGGGTGCCCCCAGCCCGATGGATAGGTCCTACAGCGAAACTAATGGGCCTTTTAGATTCACCATATAGGGGTTCCTATTCGAATACAAAACGTCAGCCTGGCAGCTCTTATGTGTAGGGCTCCACAGTCCGTAGGCCCAGACACTCCCTTTTACACACTTTCGACCCCTGGCCAGAAAAGCACAGGGGCCAGATCCAAAATTTATATAGCCTATCCCGATTAGGCTTATGGGGCAATGCTCCACAACCAACCTGAGGCCCATCGGCCCAGCCCAGATACAGTTATATCGAACAGAAGGATTGACCATTTTGGAAAAATGAACCCATGAAAAAAATCGAAATCCTGCTATGTACACAAACCTAGGGGGGTCCTACCTACTCCATACTCATTTCCCCAAAAATGGAGAAAAAGCTGTTTAGATAAACCCCATATGGTATAGGAAATCTAAGACCTCCGACCTCTAGGGGGGGGAAGTGAAAGAAAGTCGTGCACTGAAAAATTCAATCTGCCATATCCAAAAACGACGCCTCCGCCGATTTTGCTCAAATTTGCAGAGCATGGCCCCCTCGTGAAGGGGATCCTAGCCCAACTCCTCCGCCGGCACCAGGGGAAACTATGTTCCAACACTGTGCAATACGCCTTCTTCCCTATTCTGATAGTGCGCGTCAGCGCACTACCTAATTGTAAGTAATCAAAATGGACACAAACGCCACAAGACTAATTCCATCCAGTAGTAACAATTTATGAAACCGTTACAGCAACATACAAAACAACTAATCTTTGGTTAGATTGAAGATGTAAAAAAAGCTTCCCATTGATTGTTAGTAGACCCGGGTAGCCGGGAAAGAAGGGATTAGATGTAGTAGAGTCCCGGGTCAGCCGGGGAAGAATCGCTCGAATCGAGAATCGCTCGTCAGCCGGGGAAGAATCGAAGTTCGCTGAACAACCCATATTTCTAGTCCTCCTGTCATTTACAACCTCCCAGATTAACGTTTTAAAACCTAGTCCTTTGTGCGCTTAAAACCAAAGGTCACCCATACTGCAATTTTCATGCTCCATGGAAGCATTGTTATTCTTGACTTAGCTTGTTTCCTAAACCCTGTAGCCGTGACACAAAATTGGCCTTACGGACCTATATACTTATATAGAAGCGAAAATTTTCAAAGTTGGAAATTTTGACCAAAAACGTTTTTGCTATTTACTTGTAGTTTCGATTAAAAAACTTCCCTAGATTGTCCTTAACTTAAATTGCCCTAAACTTCCCTTTTGTGCAGTGCTTTTCTGGTGATTTTTTGAAACGCTATAGCTTTCGCAATTGTGGGAGTTGGAAAGAGCTTTATACATCGTTTTAAAGCTTAGTAGCTGTACATTCACATGAGAATACGAAACTGGCAAAATTAGCAAAAAACTAGCAGAAATATTCCGGTATGCTGACATCTAACAGGATGAATATATACCAAAAATTTTTGAACATCGATATCTCAAAATTGAAGAATCGGACAAAAGTTCTTTTTGTGCCACTATATAAAGGACATATGGGCCGAGAGACGTTTTTTCGGATTTGGCTCAGTAAGTCTTAACGTTCGAGAAAATCGGCCAAATACACGGTAATACGAAATTTAGAATAAGTAATAGAAATACTCCGGAATCTGTCGAGTAGTTTTTAAGAAATCGATGTTCGAAACAAAATAATAGCAGTTTTGCCAAAATGATTTTTCGGCCAAATCTCTGGCTTAAAGCAATAAACTCCGGCTAATAGGCATTCATAAAATGGGCATTTGGACACTGTATCGATTGAGTATAAATAAGCCAACTTTATCCTTAACATGTGGCAGTAATTTTGAAAAATCTGATTTCCTCAAAAATCGCCATTTTTTGACCCTCAAAACAGTTTTTTGCTTATACTGACTTAATCACTGAAGATAGTGCATCTGTCAAATTGTTTAGCGCGAAAGTTTGACTCACTTTCTAGACTTGACGCATACGTACGTCTTATGTTTCTTTAATTAACGTAAGCGTCCAAGCAGGCTTTCTCTACCTAGCGTAGATGAACAAGCTATATGTTTACTTTGTTTCAAAAGCTTTCCTCTTCAGCACTACTGCCTTTCGTTAATATGCGTAGGCGATAGCATAGATTACATACGTGTTTTCTGTGCAATGGCATTGGAAGTTAACTCAGATTCAGAAAGGCGTCAGACAGATAAGTACGTACGTGTCTTTCCGTACGCAGATTCTGAAGAGCATAGATAAAGCAATAGAAGAAATAACTTCCTTTAATGTGTACACTACTTTAGTGTACATTTTTATTATAGTGTACACTTTTCTATTACATTGTATTGAAAAAGCACTTTCAGTTTTCAAGTGAAGTTTTTTAATTATAAGTATACTCATCTCTAAGTACTGCTTCATTTATGTTTAGATTCTTTGGTCAATATTCCATCATCCAAGCAATATCTACGGACGATTTTCCAAGGAAGCTTATATCTTATAGCATTGAGTTTGAGCAAAAGCCTTTGTGCATTCTATACGTTGTGCATTCTACAAAATGTACATTATACTTATAACATGTCAATTTGTACGAGAATTAAACAATGGAACTTTTAAATTTAAATTTATTTAAGCGTAAGGTATTTAATCTTCGGGTCCGGACTACCGGACTGCGGTAGGTAAGGTACTTTCATTCTCATAGAGGTTAGAGCAGAACAGTTGAAATTAACAATTTTAACTACTCCGGCTGGACTTGCCTTCTTTTAACGTTTTCATGAAAAGAATACAGCTAATTTTAATCCAAACTCTACCCTTTCGGAAGAGGTGGTTTTATATTGCTGCAGCTCGCTAGTAAAGCTGCAGCTTGCAAAAATAAAATTTAGAAGAAACTGACTGCAGCTTCCCTATATACAGATAGATTAATCTTCATATACAGACAACAGTAGCCACATTACTGTTTGTTCTTCCAAACCCAAGCACAGATCATCAACCGAAAGCACACTGAATTAACTGCAGGCTGCAGCATCAGACAATAGGGTTTTGTACAAAAATACAGACTGGAAAAGGGTAGTTAAAGCAGTCATTATCATCATCAAGTTACTGTCATCGGCGTTGTTCTGCATTGTAAAACCCTCTTTGTTGATGTTACACGCCCAGACTGCTGTTATATATGTTAGACAGATCCTACATACACCCGGGCTGGTCTGCCTGTCCAGGGGTGTAGTAATACCGTACTGCAACCCGACAGTGGCGACAGTAACTTATTGATATTATTGACGGTGGACAGTTAATTGGACATTGTGCAGTACGGCAATACCCCTGGCAGAATTATGGCCAGTCCTTTTGACATCGTTTTAAGTCATCTATATAAACATCTACAATACTCTAAACACGCAGATTTTTACGCCGGAACTCTTAAAAGAAAAACACTAGTTCTAGCTAAAATACTTTAGTCTTTAACCAGCTTAAAGCCGCAAGTGAAGAAACCGCGGCTACTTTAATTGCTACTTTAATTACACAGATTCCATCTTTAGTCTGCATCCTAAGTTTGACAGCAGCAAGAACTGAAACAACGGCTAATTGCAGAATGAAGAATAAAGGAAATCACGACTTCTAGTTTATATATTTTGGAATTTATATACATTTTGGACATCAATAACATTGAGTTTTTGGGCTCAAAGTTTCAAAACTTTTCTCAATTTTTAATTTTTAGCTTATCAATTCGCAAACATTCCTTGTACCTGGCTCACCTGATGGTCTAGAATGCTCTCCCTTTACCTCGACTGTTGGAATACCTGTGTGACATGCTCGTAATTGGGAGTAATTTATATTTTCTTGTTTTTGTTTGTTTTTGTCTCGAGAGCTAAGCACTAGAGGTGAGCATTTCGGCCCGACCTCCATTGGTTCGCGCTCCGGGCCGAGCCGAGAAAGTTTTAACTGCGGGCCGTAGCAGGCCGTAACGGGCCGGATCAACTTTAGAAAATGTTGTAAAATCACTAAAATTAGCTACACATTTACTTATTCTGGTTATTTTATGGCAAACTTTAACATTTCGTAACATATATAATTTAGCCTCTCCATCTTGCATTGAAGCCTTTGAAAAAATATTGTTTGTTAAATTTTGGAATTTTTATTTTTGCCAGGACGGACCGGGCCGGGCCGAAAATTTTTGCCAGCGGGCCGGGCCGAGCAAAATTTTGCAGCGGGTCGGGCCGAAAAAATCCGGCCCGTGCTCATCTCTACTAAGCACCAGACTGGGGGTATTTAAGGTTCTTCCTTCCAGCGTAAGCTGGCCCTGGTTACAGTAATACAGTAATAATCCCTTGTACGTAGGTAAGAGAATTTCACCCAAGCATTCTATATATGTATATATATTATCCTAACCGTGGGGTGATCTGCTTCGGAACGGCGAACCATCTACCCAAGCTCCTTTCAGCTGAAGGGGCTGCTGTGAACCTAAAGCTTGTACAATATACGTAATTGTTGTCAAGTGTATACGTACTTATATAGAATTGTTTTTACATCCGAACCTGTAAGTTATGTCTTAAATTAATTTAAGGTGTATATAATAAATTGACATAATCATACGATGGACACCTGATATTTTTATTTATTTTTTGACCAATCACTTAAAATTTCGTGTGGGTGCATGCTGAAAGCTGATGAATTAAAAAATTGGAAATTTTTTAAAACTTTAAGTATGGGGGACGGGACCAATTTTTGACCCCGATTTTGCAAATTTCAAGGTTGTTCGCTAACAACGAGGCAATCTGTGACTGAACTACTCAGAAATTATACGTATTTTTCTTACCTGCTCCTGAGAAGGTTGGCCTGGGGGAAAGGGACGATGATCCTGCCTTCTTCGGAGACGCAGGGGCCTTGGAACCTAAAAGAGCATATATATATATATATATATATATATTCTATATATATATATATACGTATATAATTATTGTCAAATGTATATACATAATTGTTTTTAAATCTGAACCACGTGTCTTTAAATCAATGTAAGATGTATGTAATGTTATGAGAAACTCCTACTTACGCCTAAAGAATATTTACGCAAAACTCGGATTCCTAGTTACGCCTAAAATCTACAGTATCCACTGTCTGACTTTGTTCCAGAAGTTGTTTGAATTTTCCTCAGGATGAATTTACATTTGCTTACTTAAAATTTCGTGTGGGTGCATGCTGAAAGCTGATGAATTAAAAAAATTGGAAATTTTTTAAATTTTTAAGTATGGGGGACGGGACCAATTTTTGGCCCCGATTTTGCAAATTTCAAGGATGTTCGCTAACAACGAGGCAATGTGTGACTGAACTACTCAGAAATTATACGTATTTTTCTTACCTGCTCCTGAGGAGGTTGGCCTGGGGGAAAGGGACGATGATCCTGCCTTCTTCGGAGACGCAGGGGCCTTGGAACCTATAAGAGCATATATATGTATTCTATATATATATATACGTACGTATATAATTATTATGAAATGTATATATATAATTGTTTTTAAATCTGAACCACGTGTCTTTAAATCAATGTAAGGTGTATGTAATGTTATGAGAAACTCCTACTTACGCCTAAAGAATATTTACGCAAAACTCGGATTCCTACTTACGCCTAAAATCTACAGTATCCACTGTCTGACTTTGTTCCAGAAGTTGTTTGAATTTTCCTCAGGATGAATTTAGTTTTTTTTTACTTAAAATTTCGTGTGGGTGCATGCTGAAAGCTGATGAATTAAAAAAATTGGAAATTATTAATATTTCTAAGTATGGGGGACGGGACCAATTTTTGGCCCCGACTTTGCAAATTTCAAGGTTGTTCGCTAACAACGAGACAATGTGTGACTGAACCACTCAGAAATTATACGTATTTTTCTTACCTGCTCCTGAGAAGGTTGGCCTGGGGGAAAGGGACGATGATCCTGCCTTCTTCGGAGACGCAGGGGCCTTGGAACCTAAAAGAGCATATATATGTATTCTATATATATATATACGTACGTATATAATTATTATCAAATGTATATAAAATTGTTTTTAAATCTGAACCACGTGTCTTTAAATCAATGTAAGGTGTATGTAATTTTATGAGAAACTCCTACTTACGCCTAAAGAATATTTACGCAAAACTCGGATTCCTACTTACGCCTAAAATCTACAGTATCCACTGTCTGACTTTGTTCCAGAAGTTGTTTGAATTTTCCTCAGGATGAATTTACATTTTCTTACTTAAGATTTCGTGTGGGTGCATGCTGAAAGCTGATGAATTAAAAAAATTGGAAATTTTTTAAATTTTTAAGTATGGGGGACGGGACCAATTTTTGGCCCCGATTTTGCAAATTTCAAGGATGTTCGCTAACAACGAGGCAATGTGTGACTGAACTACTCAGAAATTATACGTATTTTTCTTACCTGCTCCTGAGAAGGTTGGCCTGGGCGAAAGGGACGATGATCCTGCCTTCTTCGGAGACGCAGGGGCCTTGGAACCTATAAGAGCATATATATGTATTCTATATATATACGTACGTATATAATTATTATCAAATGTATATATATAATTGTTTTTAAATCTGAACCACGTGTCTTTAAATCAATGTAAGGTGTATGTAATGTTATGAGAAACTCCTACTTACGCCTAAAGAATATTTACGCAAAACTCGGATTCCTACTTACGCCTAAAATCTACAGTATCCACTGTCTGACTTTGTTCCAGAAGTTGTTTGAATTTTCCTCAGGATGAGTTTACATTTTCTTACTTAAAATTTCGTGTGGGTGCATGCTGAAAGCTGATGAATTAAAAAAATTGGAAATTTTTTAAATTTTTAAGTATGGGGACGGGACCAATTTTTGGCCCCGATTTTGCAAATTTCAAGGTTGTTCGCTAACAACGAGGCAATGTGTGACTTAACTACTCAGAAAGTATACGTATTTTTCTTACCTGCTCCTGAGAAGGTTGGTCTGGGGGAAAGGGACGATGATCCTGCCTTCTTCGGAGACGCAGGGGCCTTGGAACCTAAAAGAGCATATATATGTATTCTATATATATATATATATATATATATATATATATATATATATATATATATATATATATATATATATATGTGTACGTATATAATTATTATCAAATGTATATATATAATTGTTTTTAAATCCGAACCACGTGTCTTTAAGTCAATGTAAGGTGTATGTAATGTTATGAGAAACTCCTACTTACGCCTAAAGAATATTTACGCAAAACTCGGATTCCTATTTACGCCTAAAATCTACAGTACCCACTGTCTGACTTTGTTCCAGAAGTTGTTTGAATTTTCCTCAGGATGAATTTACATTTGCTTATATGAACTATATAAATAGCAATTTTGCGGTTCACCTTTATTTATTAGAAACAAATTTCCATTTTTTTCAGAAAAATTAACTAAAATTGAAATATATATTACAGCAGACCGAAATATTATTAAATTTTAAAGTAAGGACATAATTTTTCAGGATCTAGCAAACAATTTGGAGGAGGAGTTCGTTTTTTTCTTCTGCGAAACTTAACCAATTTAGCTCAAATTTTGTATAGATGCTTCCCAACTATTACCTAACTGATCATACAATCTTAAGTTTTAAAAAATTTAAGTATTTAAGTATTTCACGGAAACGTTGTATCCAGGGGTTTTTGGATCATAGAACAGTAATTTTAAATTTGTTTTCCGATTTAGCATGCAGTTCAGTATAAGCTTAAATCTTACGCTTACAACTTTAGCTTATACTGAACAGCCCGTGTTATATTCTCCAATTATAAAATGAAACCATAAATGCATACACGTTTGACAGTATGTCTTTTAATGCATGTGTAATTTCTCTAGTTTTAAGTTAAATGCATAGCTTACAAAAGATTATTTGTCAAATCGTTACATTGATTTTTAAAAGAAGATTTTTTATGCATTTATTTTTCCACGCATTGTTTACCTTGTAGACACAGTACAAAGTCTACGGTAAAAACATACAAGTGGATTACGGTAGAACTTTCGGTTTAGGTGTAAGTAGGAATTGTTAAGAACATTTTACAGTAAACCCCCATTTTGTAAGGTGTGTGCCTACAGGAGTAGAGCATTTCTGTCAACTGCGAAAAATTGTAAGGTGTGCGCCTAACGGAGTATATAACACCCTGTGTCTATATGTTTTAATCATGACGTATAATTAAACAATAATCAAGGTTGTTCGCTAACAACGAGGCAATGTGTGACTGAACTACTCAGAAATTATGGGTGTGGGTAAAATCCGGCCCCGGCTCCGGCTCCGGCCCCGGCCCCGGCGCATGCATTTGTTTTAGGTGGGTAGAACACGGCCCCGGCCCCGACCCTGGCGCAGGGTAAGACCCGGCCCCAATGTTTAGAAAACCCGGCGCAGTTAAATACGTGCAGATACGTGTGTATTATGCATGCAAATACAGAATACATTGTATTTGCGTATAACTTGTCTTACGACAATGGAAACAGTGCATATAATCCCTTGCAACAATGGAAAAGGATATATACGCATTGTTTTGTTTTCATTATGATTTTTTCACAGATTTTTGGGGACCACCCCGAGGCCGAAAAACGCCATTTTTAGTAAATTTTAGGCCATTTCTAGTAAAAGTGGGACTTAGAAACTTTTAGCCCAAACAGGCTGAAGTGGGGACCGCCCTAGACTTGCTTCGGCTCCAGGGTGACCCTGTACAGCTTGCTACCTTTCTATTAATTTAAAAGTTTCTTCTATTCTCTACCTTTGAACGTCTTTTTTTATATTATTCTCGAGTTAACTTTATAAATTTCCTAAAAATTAATCTGGTTCAGTTTGGGCTCATTTAGTTCGGGTATTTCATTGGGGTTTTTATTATTTCTAATTGTTTTGGCTTGGAAAAATTATTTCCTTGTTCTACTTTATTTAGTGTTGAAAACTTCTGGAATATTCATCTGTCATCTCCTATTCTTGTACTTGTTTTTAGACTGCTTTGTACGAATTTCGTGGGTCACCCCCACTGTCAAGCACAATTAGTTCAAGTAAATGTGGTCTCTTTTCGGACCATTTTAGGGTGTCATTTTTAGCTAGGTTTTTGTCTTAGAATTGCATAGTCGGTAAGTAGGGTTTTTCTAAGAATATTTGGGTAGGTAGATAGTTTCGTTTAAGTGTGTATTTTTCAGCAAATTTGGGGTAGGTTATTTATAACTTGAGTCTTTGCTCTTCATCGGCGGTTTAACTCCGTTCGGTAAGATTCACTTAGGTATTCTGGCGAGGTTAGCATAGGTCGACTGGAACTACATCTTCAGGTTCGACGTTACCCTTGTGCACAGTTTGCCACTCGTAAAGTTTGGTCAGTTCGTATACTACCAACTTTACAGTACGTCTCGAATCTATACATGATGTATGCATACGTGTGTTTGGGGGGGGGTTGGGGGGGGGGGTTTTCACCCCCCCTCGACCTGCGCTCACCCCCCCCAGAGGGGTCCCTCACCCCCCCCAGAATCCGGATTTTTCCGGTAAAAAACCGGAAAAATCCGGTTTTTCGGCGGCCTCCGGCCGCCCTTCACCCCCCCCCCCAGAACTTCCCCTCCTGCACATGTCTGGATGTATGTATATTTTCTGATTTTTACCTTTCAAAGGAATTATTTCTAGTAAAAAATTGTGCTGTTTATTAATCAGTCTCAGTTTGGTGGTTGTGCCTTTTGTTGGGGTCGCACATGTATGGAATGTAAACATGTTCGTACGTATGTACGTATTGGAGAACAAAAGGCACAACTACTGCAGGTGGGTCTCCTCCACGCCTCCATAGAGTAAGATATTAATGCGTGCGAGGAGGGGGGCGGTTTCTTCACACCATTCATTCATTCAAGATTTACTATATAATGGCACCACGTATAGATAGGGAACATGCTGACTTGCAATTTGCGAGTCAGCTTTTTCACAAATTTTTTAGATATTGAAAATTGTTAAATTTAAGCTATTTTTTATCGATTGGGATGCGTAGAAACGGCTTAAAAACTAATCATTTTAACCATTGCATTTGTCTTAAATAGAGTTTTCTATTTATTTAATTTCTTTGTTTAAGGTGCTGGTATCGCTTTGTGTAAATTTGACCCTATAGGCTTTAATTCTTTATGAAAGTGGATGAAACTTTCCAAATATACCATTTCGGTGCTCTTTAACATTCTGGGACAGTCCCGCAGTTTTAGGTGCAAAGATAAGAAATTTTTGGTTTTTGCCATTATTCTCTCAGCACATAGTCGTGACACCAGATTGGCTGATATGGCTGGAAAGAGGGCACAAAAATGAATATTTTTGCTTTTACAACTTTAGAGCTATCTCCAGTGGTTAAGTCAGTATAAGCAAAAAACGATTTTTGGGGTCCAAAAATGGCCGTTTTCGAGAAAATCAGTTTTTTCAAAATTACTGCCAAATCGTACGGACAATTTTGGTTTATTTATACTCGATCAATATACAGTCTCATTGCACATTTTATCAATGCCTATTAGCCGGAGTTTGTTGCTCTAAACTAGAGATTTGGCCGAAAAACCATTTTGGCAAAACTGCGATTATTTTGTTTTGAACATCGATTTCTCAAAAACTACCCAATGGATTCGCGTGATTTTTGGCAGAATGAGAATTCGCACTATTGCGGAGGGACATTTTTCTTGGTTTGAGCTAAAACATCTCCAGTTGCGAGAAAACTCAATGCAAAGTTGCGAAATTTTGTGTCACCGCACATTTAATGGATTTTCTTTACCGTTAAGACCTGCTGAGCCAAATCCAAAAAAATGTCCTTCGGCCCACATGTCCTTTATAGGACAGCACAAGAAAAATTTTTGGCCGATTCCACAGTTTTGAGAAATCCATGTTCAAACATTTTTGGTCTATATTCAGCCTGTCAGATGTCAGTATGTCAGAAAATTTTAGCTATTATTTCCGGATTTTTACTAGTTTCCTACTCTCACGAGAATCTGCAGATTATAAGCTTTAAAATGATTTATAAAGCTCTTTCTAACTCACAAAATTGCGAAAGTTATGGCGTTTCAAAAAATACGCACAAAAGCACTGCACAAAACGATACCAGCACCTTAACTCGTGTTCTCAAACCTAGTTACAGAAAGGCCTATCTGGGGTCTTTTCCAGATTACCCCCCACCCCTAAAGTTCTTAAAACTTGACCAAATTTAGTATAGCTAAAATTTAGTATAGCTATGTTTTCAACCTCGCTGAGTTCAAATATCGCAAAATTTTTCGATTTCGCAAAATTAGATTTTCTTGATTCGCAAGGGGGGACCAAGGTGAACCCGAGTATTTTTGTCTTCGATTTTGATGAAAAGTCGCATGTAGGGGTTTTCTGAGGCGCTGAGCTCGAATCTGAAATCAGTTTTTCGATTCAGCTTTCCGTTAGTTTAGGATAAGCTTACATCTTAATCTTAAAACTTTAGCTTATATTGAGCTAACGGAAAGCTGAATCGAAAAACTGATATCAGATTCGAACTCAGCGCCTCAAAAAACCCCTATCTGCAAATTTTCATCAAAATCGAAGACAAAGAAGTTTCGGTTCCCCTTGGCCCCCTCTTGCGAATCGAAAAAAATCAAATTTTGCGAAATCGACAATTTTTGCGATATTTGAACTAAGCTGGGTCGAAAACATACTTATACCAAGTTTTAGCTCATTTGGTCGAGTTTTAAGAATTTCAGGGGTGGGGGGAGGGTAATCTGGAAAATACCCCCTATCTGTAACTATAGTCTAGCAAACTTAAACTGGACCAAAAGAGTGAATTTTGTGGAAAGTTTATTATTCAAGTTAAGTATGTCAATGTATATATTTTCTGAAGGCTCAGAAATCAGAGATTTCAAAAATTTTAAAAAATTCTAAAATTTTAGAATTTCAAATTTCAGAAATTTTAGAAACTGTAGGAAAAGAAAAAATAAACGAAAAGTAGTCGAGTTTAGTATCAAATGAAAGGTCTCGTTCAGGAGAACGCGAATATGTATCAATCATGCGGATTTGGGGCGGCACGTGGTTCCAGCGAGCCCATATCCCGAAAAATAAAAGTTGCTCCAATCGCTACAAACTTGAGCTCATTTGAAAACTCTCATCACGCTGAGTAAAAGTTATAATTGGGTCATCGCTCAAAAATGCTGTCTGTAAAAGTTATTCCTCTTTAAACCCCAAAAATGGGCTGTTTGGACACTTTTGGAGGGTTTAATCCAGGCTAGCGAAAGCTGTGAGCTGAATCAAGTCAGGCCACTGTGCTGCATTATGCGTCTCATCATTATACACAAGTGTACAAAATTGCAGCTTTGGATCTTTACGCATGCGAAAGATAAGCTAATTTAAGCGGACTTCAAAGTGCCGCCGTGTCGGTTCCTTTGAAGTTAGTTTAAATTAGCTTATCTCACGCATACGTAGAGATCCAAAGCTGCAATTTTGCACACTTGTGTATAACGATGAGACGCATAATGTAGCACAGTGGCTTGACTTGATTCAGCTCACAGCTTTCGCTAGCCTGGATTAAACCCTCCAAACGTATCCTAACAGCCCATTTTTGGGGTTTAAAGAGGGATAACTTTCACAGACAGCATTTTTGAGCGATGACCCAATTACAACTTTTACTCAGCGTGATGAGAGCTTTTAAATGAGCCCATGTTTGTAGCGATTGGAGCAACTTTTATTTTTCGGGATATGGGCCCGCTGGAACCACGTGCCGCCCCAAATCCGCATAATTGATACATATTTGCGTTTTCTTGAACGAGACCTTTTATTTGATACCAAACTCGACTACTTTTCGTTTATTTTTTCTTTTCCTATAGTTTCTAAAATTTCTGAAATTTGAAATTCTAAAATTTTAGAATTTTTTAAAATTTTTGAAATCTCTGATTTCTGAGCTTTCAGAAAATATATACATTGACATACTTTACTTGAATAATAAACTCTCCACAAAATTCACTCTTTTGGTCCAGTTTAAGTTTGCTAGACTTTTTTTTTATAGGAAGAGGGCTATCTCTAGCTAGGACTAGGGTTATCTCTAGCTAAGAATAAAGTTTAGCTAGCTTTACTAATGATGAATATAGCTTACAATTAGCTGTAATTAGAAATAGCTTTATCAGTAGCTGCAAGTAACACCCCTAAACCTAGTTACAGATAGGGCTATCTGTGACTAATTTTTGAGAATACGGCCCTGGATATATGTGGTATTTCAAAATTTGAGAGTAGAATTTTTCGAAAAATACTACTTTTTGACCCAGTGAGCGTGAGTAAAAATGACTCACTCTAGAAAAAGTGTGTAAAAATAGCATAAACAAAGTTCAATCTAAGGTGAATCCAACGACATGAAGTTTTCGTGGCTACGACTTCTGCTGCGTTCGCATTGATTTTTCAAACAGTTTCCCTTTTTAGCTGGCTTTTGGCTAGTTTACACTGATTGCGCCAAATCAATGCGAAATATCAGAACTTGTCAAAAACCAGCGGAACTAGGGAAATTGTTTAAAAATTCATTGCGGGCGCAATGTAAGTCTTAGCCCCGAAGACTGTATATAGTTGAATTCAGCTCAGATTAAACCTTATGATCATGCTATTTTTACTCACGTTTGCTAGATTCGCATTGCCGAAATTTTGGGTCAAAAAGTCGTATTTTTCGAAAAAATCGACCTTCAAATTTTGAAATACCACATACACCAAGTCAAAGCTGACGCCTAGGCGGTCCTGAAAATCTAGTCAAAAATGTTTCCACTTGAGGGAGTCACGAGTAGTAGCCAGTCAAAGTCGAAAAAGTGGCAAAGATCAAAGGATTTTGAAAATCGAAAAATTGGAATAACTCACGCAATTTTCAACCAGAAAAGTTAAAATTTGGCTCCCCTTTATCTACGCCTATGGTTATGGTTATTATCCAAGAATTCATAGAAATAGCTTGAATGTTAGATTACCTGTTATTTTCAGTTGAAAGGTATCATGATGTTGATGTGCCTAATAGTGGTAATGTGATATATTTGTTTGACTGATTTAGCTGTCAGTAGCATTGGAGATTCTGGTATGGAATTGTTGGCTGGAAAAAAGTTCGGGCGCTTCCCAGTTAGTTCTTTAATATGAATTTAGTTTAATTGAAGGAAGTTTTTTAATCAGCTCAACGAGAACTACAAGTAAATAACAAAAACGTTTTGGTCAAAATTTCCAACTTTGAAAATTTTCGCTTCTATATAAGTATATAGGTCCGTAAGGCCAATTTTGTGTCACGGCTACAGGATTTAGGAAACCAGCTAAGTCAAGAATAACAATGTTCAGCATGAAGCATGAAAATTGCAGTATGACCTTAGGTTTTAAGCTCACAAAGGACCAAGTTTTAAAACGTTAATCTGGGAGGTTGTAAATGACAGGAGGACAAGAAATATGGGTTGTTCAGCGAAGCTGTCACTCACGCTCCACTCCACATATGACATATACGAGTAAGATCTACATTCTTCCGCTTTCCAGGCAAGCGCGAGGATTTTGAAATATTAAAAGCTTATTCCAAATAAACAGTGCCGTTCTGGTGTTCAAGGTGTTTTTTCTGCATTGTCAGCGCAGAATCTTGTATTAAGTCGATGCGAAAAGCAGTTGATATTATGTATATACGTGTATTATTAAGTTGTATAGCGACCACAACTACATACTTGCTGAGTCATGCTGACAAATTGTAAAATTTTCTGAAGAACTGCCGATATCAATATGTCTCGGCATTTTTCGCGAATATGGATTGTTCAGCGAAACAGGTCCATAATGCGCTTTTAACCTAGTCCTCCTAGCATGGCTTTCAGGACAAAATTTGGTAACAAAAGGCAAAGGCAACAACAACATTTGGTAACAGGCGCATCGGGTTTTTGTGATCTTGACATATACACGTTGTCTTGCCAAGTTTGCAGCGGTCGTCCTCACCAGGTAGGAGGGGCACAGAGAAGAAGCACCAGCTTGGAAGGTGCTTATGATTCATTCGGGCAACATGCCCAACCCACCGTAACTTGTACTTGCGCAAACATGATTCCATGCAGTCTCGGTTTCAAGCACGAGATCTTAGCCCCGCATTACTTATACGATCAGTGTTTCTTAGTACGTGAATTCTGCGCAGGCTTTTGCTTTTGCTTTTGCGCAGACCGATGCTTTTTCGTAGCATTTGCACTGCCACCTACTTTGTCCTTTTTTGTATGCTGTGTTGTACTGTATGCGTGATATTTTATTTTTTGCAGTGAAAGCGCTGCTCACTCCCAACCTGGTTATTCGGTCCCAGGCTTTGGAACGACGGGATTTCGCTGAAACGCTCAGCGCTCAGAAACGGGGTCGAGAGGAACAGCGACAGCGAGATTTGGAGCTGCAAAAGGAACGGGAAAAACGGGAACCAGTTGCCTTCAGGAAACAGTTGGAATTTAAGTCTCGGCCCTTGCCAAAGCATCAAGAGGGCAATCAACGTTAACTGTACTAGTCTGTTTGTTTGGTGTATATATTCTGCCTACGTACTGCGTCGAACAGCAAATCCCCTTGGAAGATTAACAATACTTTTGGTTTGAAACCTAATGAGTAGTTGGTCAAATTTCGCGCTGTACCGTAATGCTGTCAGATTTGTGCAACATATCGTCGGACGTATAAGACAGTGTATATAACTCACACATTATTTTCACTTTTGAGTTGTGGCGTGAAGGTTTTGCCCAAGACTTTTGTGAAATAGGATAGCCGAAATGAAAAAGTTATAAAAGGAGTTTGGCTTGTCTTCTTTCAGTCATCCGTAGATTGAAGCAAATGAAATCTTTAGTCTTTAATCCTCTATAGGGAATCTCAGTATATCTTCAACCATTTTAATCATCGTGTTCAGCGACCCCGGTTTACTATATATGGGCACCACCAAAAAGCCAAAAATAGCCGTTTTAGCGACTTTTCCCAACTTTGAACCTGGGCGAGGAACCACTGGCGCCATGCAGCCCGACGGTCACATCCGTCTGTTTCGGCAATATGCTCATCGTTTTCAGCGACCCGATTTACTATATGTGGGCACCACCAAATGGCCATGCGATCTGAGCATTTGAGCAGACTGGCTAAACAAGCCCGCCCGAAATGGTCGAGAAGGCCCGAAAGTCACAGTCCAGCCCTGTCTAGTCTATTGACGACAAACGGACATAAGTTTTCTGAACCCAGACGTATCTGTGCTTGGTGAGGTAATCCTCATAGTAATTTGTTTGTTTCTGTTTTTTCAGGAAAAGTGCAGGGAAAGTGAACACAACTCAGTTCTGGAGGGTTAGAAAATCAAGAAATAGTCAAAGCAAAGAAACGAAGCAGGAAGATAATAAGGTAATAAACAAATAATAAGGTAATAAGGTAATAATAATAATATGGTAATAAATAATATGAAAAATAATGTGGAAAGTTAAACCTATGGCGATGGAAAAATTTTTGAAAATTTGCATAACTTTAAAAAATGTAAATTTAAGTATTAATTCCTTACTGTTAGTTTTGCCTAATTTGCACTTAGCCATTTGAGTTTCAGTTAAATGGTCCGAAGTAATTTCGGTTGTTTCAGGTTTTTGTCTTCGGCCAGAAATTGTATCAGGCTCTGTTAGTTTACTACAGTCTGACCAAAAAATGTAGGTAGTAAAATTGTCTTGTTTATACTGATTTAGCGGTACATTTTTGCTGCAGAAATTTATATGTTTTCTGAACCGTCATGCCGTGAACTTTCTTTTGGTTGAAAAGGAAATACGAAAAAATTAAAATTCGTCAAAAGAAGCAGACTTTTGGGTTTCGAAAGATCAGTAGATGCCAGGAACTAGCCGTTTGGTGTAAAATTAGCTCAAGTCCAAAACATTGTATCCCAAATATCAAGATTCAAGTCAAGATTTGCGAACGTTATTGATTTTTTACTTTCAAAATCCTTTGATCTTTGCCGCTTTTTCAACTTTGACTGGCTATTACTCGCGACTCACTCCATGGAAAAATTTCCAATCGGCCTTTCAGGACCGCTTACGTGCCAGCTTTCATGTGATCTATGTGGTTTTTTAAAATTGAAAGTAGATTTTTTCGAAAATCACCACTTTCTGACCCAAAATTTCGGCAATGCGAATCAGCAAAAGTGAGTAAAAAATAGCATAATCATGAAGTTTAGTCTGCGCTCAATTCAACGATATAAAGTTTTCCTGGCTACCCTAAACAAATTTTTAAACAATTTCCTTTTTAGCTGGTTCTTGTCTTGCTTAATTGCGCCAAATCAATGCGAAGCAAAATCAATGCGAAATATCACAACTTGTAATGATCCTGGCCAACCCTCCACCAGTCAGGCAACGGTACGGTCACCGGCTCCCCAGGATGACTAACCTTCAATCTATTCTTCCCCGGCTGACCCGGAACTCTACTACATCTAATCCCTTCTTCCCCGCTTACGTGCCAGCTTTCATGTGATCTGTGGTTTTTCAAAATTGAAAGTAGATTTTTCGAAAATTACCACTTTTTGACCCAAAATTTCGGCAATGCGAATCTAGCAAGTAAAAAATAGCATAATCATAGTAGTATATGGCGGCCGTTTCGACCCCCACTCTCGGGAGGGAATGACCTTTGACCCGCCCTACTGCCAGTTCTATCGTCCCTTGCTCGCTCGCGACACATACTCCCAGTTTACACACCCAGTACCCCCTGTTAATTCACCCAGTTCGTCCTGTCATACTCCTAGTTTGGATACCCTGTTCTACACCCAGTTTTTACCCACACCTTCACAACACCCTGTATATACTCCTAGTTCTAGCATCCAGTTCTACATCCAGTTATTACCCTTAGAAACCAAACAACTTCAGTGCACCCTGTTTCAACACCTAGTTCTGCCGGATGCCACACCCAGTTTCTACTTCACCCGACTTTGTACGTTAACGCCGTCCCGTTTGTTTTCTGAGATCTAACTATTAATTAATAGAGCTTCATTTGTGCGGTAAAAATTCAACTGCTAGTTCTTTATTAAAGTAACAATTAAGTGCTCAATTTATTTTTTATATTTAAAATTTTTTCCAAAACTTCTTCACAGATTTCCACTTGAATCGTGGTTTCTTCAACGGGGGTTCCATCACGATATCAGTGTCGTGTCCTCATCAACCTTCAGCTGAACATAGTATCTAAATGATAGAACATTTCACATTGAAATACTAGACTGGATTACTTATTGCGTAAATGTCTAAAAAATATGTTTAGAAACGCAGGTAATAGTCTTATAAGATATGATTAAATTTATTACTCAGCGGCGGCTAGTGGGCAGTTGAATCGTCCCGTCCTCTTGTTAAAAGTGTTTTTATGGCCTGCCATGCCACATTTGCCACAATGGATTTGGCGCTTGACCTTTTCGTAGTATTTGACGAAAATCGGTTTATTTTCAGTTGACGTGGTCCTGAAAGTAGTTTGCTGTTATATAATTATTATCATTGATGTTATGCTCTTTTGTTGTAAACATGGGATCTGATGTTTTGCTTCATAACTGGGAGTATGCTTATATTTATTGTCCCAAATTTTTATGTTTAAGCAAAATCAACCAACCAAATATTTTAAGATAGGTCACCGACTTTTGTTTAAAAATTTTAATCTGGGAATTCAGTGTCTCAGTTTACAAAACTAACTGGTCTTTACTTACGCTATTGGGGAAACCTCCCATTGGTCCATCTCTTTGAGAAATTATTCAAATTCCTCTGGCTTCGTTGACCTGAAGCTGCTGCCACCAAAACCTCCCCGATCACCGGGACCACCAGTCCCACCGCCCAGATGAGCGCCTTCACCGCCAACCGCCGGACCTCCCAGATCACCGGGACCACCAGTCCCACCACCCAGATGAGCGCCGTTATCATTAGAGTTATTTCTGTAAGTAAAAAGTATAATACAATTTAACAATAATAATAACGGAAAAGCTTTATTTATTAAAATTATTTGAGCTTCTTAACTGTTTTAAATTACTCCTATGATTTGAACATAAAAATATCAGTGCGAATTACTAATTGATACTATGGTGAAGAGATGGTAAAGTAGTATTTATAGATTAGTAGCCGTTTCAATCTTATGTTTCAGATATATAGCGGGCAGGTAGCATGACATGAGTATATAGTTATAGACTGTCTAAGATCATATCTCAGGTTAACGTAGTCTAATCAGTCTTCTATCACTTTATCATTAACTTCGTTAAAACAGATACTAAAACTTACGCCTTTTTCGAATACAGTTCCTGGTATAATTTATCTTCGCGCGAGGGCATTTCCACAAACAACGGCACTGGGTAAGTCTACAAAGATTTCTAAACAAAAAATATAGAATTTACTGTGTGTGCACAGCAGTCATATTGATGGTATTACAGAAAAAGAAAACACGAAAAATAATGAGACATTATACAGTCCTTATACAGTCCCTATAGAGCCCTTATACACTAAAACATTGCTCTCTCTCTGGCCTGGTGGTCCGTTTACAGCTAACTGACAGAAATGTTATTTGTCCCTTTACACTGAGTTTAAATAAAAAGCGACAAATATTTACAATTTGCGGCAAACGATCTAGAAAAAGTATACCAATTCTGATATCGGGGTAGCGAAACTAAGTATCCTAAATTTGTTGAAACTAAGATAGATTTTGAGATTGTGCGTTGTTATTAATTATATTAAATGTTGCACAAACTGTTAAATTCTTCTATGTTGAAACGTGATATGTGACATTAGAAACTGCAGCATACTGACACCAATCTAGACATGACTAATTTCAAGTACTTGGACTGGGAGTAGAGGTGTAGGAGTGATTCTGCTAAAAATCGCGGAGATAAGGAAGATCGTATAAGTATAACTGGCAGTGCTGGACCGTTGCAAGAAATTCACGGAGTCTGCATTCCTAAGTGATAACACGCAGTATTCACTAACAGGTCAAACTGACAATGTACGTAGTCTTTGATCGTGAACTTGCTTACATCGTGCTGGTCCACCCCTCTGCGATTTTACCGGTTTACCGGAAGGGCTTGGGAACCTTCTGAGCTTTCGCCCAGGCCGCATTAATGGTTTTTAGTTTTTAATTTTTTTGTGGTTTTTGTTTTATGATTTTTTGTGGTTTTATTATTTTATTATTTTTTGGTCCCTAATCTACTATATACATTATATACAGGTGGTTTTTACCCCTTTTCTTTGGGGGGCCCTTAGGAGGACTGTTGGGATAGAGACGCTTAGAACGTCGTAATTATGACTGAAGCATATTTCTGCCCAGTCAATATTGAGAGAGTACCAACAAGGCTCAGTTCCGAGTTCGGTTAGATTAACTTTTTAATTGAAAGCTTTTCTGAGTTGATCTATCATTGTTTGGTCAAGACAGACTCCCGAAGGTGCTGCAGAGACAAGAATTTCGTTCTCACAGGCGACAAAATTCTCAAAAGTTTGAAAAGTTTACCAAGCAAAACATCATCAGGTCCTGACGGAATCCCTTCTGTTTTTTTAAAATCTGTGGCTGAATCGATTGTTGTGCCGTTGTTGATTATCTTTCAGAATTCTATTGAAACTGGACGTATTCCCACCGATTGGTTGCGTGCTATAGTTGTGCCTGTCTACAAAGGAAAAGGTCCGAACAGCGATCCAGCGAACTATCGACCTATTAGTTTATCCTGTGTATGTTGCAAGGTATTGGAGTCTATCTTACGTGATCTTTTGTTGCAGCACTTTACCTCAAACAAACTTTTTAACAAAAATCAGCATGGTTTTTTGAAGAAAAAATCAACCGTAACAAATCTAATACAAGCTTTACATAATTGGATGAAAAACGTTGATGAGGGAAAAGCTGTTCATATAGCTTATTTGGACTTCTCTAAGGCTTTTGATGCTGTCTCGCATCGCAAACTTTTGTATAAATTGCGTGCATATAATGTCCATTCCCGACTGCATAGATGGATAAAAGCTTTTCTAACCGGTCGGTCCCAGTCTGTAATTGTTGATAAATGTTTATCTCAACCATCACAAGTGTTAAGTGGAGTCCCGCAGGGTACAGAGTTGGGACCAGTATTGTTTTTGATCTACATAAATGACATGTTCGATGTTGTACACCAATGTGAGATGAATATGTTTGCCGATGACGCGAAATTGTATGATTATTGTAGCAAAAATTCGTTCAGTAATAATCTTCAATCGGACCTGGAAAGGATTTTTAAAATGGTCACTGACATGGCAGTTAAATCTGTCACTTCCAAAATGTGAAATTCTTGTGTTTGGAGATTCAGTTCTGAATGTAGGGTACAGACTTGGAAATGTAACTCTAAAAACTGTCAGTGATGTCAAAGATCTAGAGGTTTTTTATCGTCAAATATGAAGCCGTCTAGACATTGTAGAAATGTGGCTAAACGGGCAAACCAGGTTTCTTGTCACATTTTCAGGGCTTTTAAAACTAGGAATACAAATTTTCTAATGAAATTATTTCGTACCTATGTTTTACCAGTTTTAGAATATGTGTCACCAATTTGGTCACCCTATTTCCAGATGGATAAAATTGTATTAGAAAAGGTCTTGAAATCTTATACAAAAAGAATTCCTAATCTAAGATCTAAGGCATACAACGAGAGATTAAAGGATCTGTGCTGGAAAACCCTGGAACATAGGCGTATTGTTGCTGATTTGGTCATGTTATATAAAATAATTTATCAGTGTGTTGACTTGGAGTTTTCGGAAATATTTGAATATGCAAATGATGTTGGAATTCGTGGGCACCCACTAAAGTTAAAAGTCCCTCCCTCTAAATCAAATCTCCTTACTGTAAAAAGTTTTTATACCCTTCGTATTCAGAAAATTTGGAACAGTCTTCCTGTTGACGTCGTATTGTCGCCAACAGTAGCTTGCTTTATTCGCCGTCTGGAAAGCTGTGACTTAAGTAACTATCTGGGGCTGAGGTTGTAGCGGCCAGTATAGGCCTTCTCAACCCCTTTTTGATCACCTATACTAACTGTTTGTTATTTTTCTGTCTTAATATACATACGTATATACTAAATTGCGACTAATAAACTTGCAACTTCTGTATCTGAATTTATGCGGGGTCAAATAAACTTATTTGCGTTGCGTTGAATTACTAGTGTAACCGCTAATAGGAAGATGGATGAGACGGTGACTAGAATTTTACCCCAGCCTAACCCTATCGGTGGAGTGTGTCCCATTATTTCGCGCCTAAGACCTATCAACGTTAGACTCTGCCATGCCATTTATGAAGGAGTACGTAAGACTGTCTGCAAAACCCTTCACAATTTCGTCGTTTTTGGAAGGTCGCTCCCTAAGAAAGGAGATTATGTCTTTGAAGGAAAACTCTTTATCTCGGTGGTAGAGGAAGTAGACGCAGTACTCCCCACAGACGAAAGAGTATAATCTTGTAAGCGAATGGGATTATGTTTTTGTAATCGTCCCTCAAAGTACTTTTCAAACTCTTTAAGCGGTGGTCGGCCGTAGCTATCGAAGTACTCTGCGTAATCGTCCACGTACAACGCAACACAGTGCTGTCCAGGAAGTTGGCAGGGGTGTGTTGGCTACAAAGCAGTATGTGTCAAGTCGCGTCTCAGGAAGATGGTCAATGGGAAAGATTCCAACGAACTTTTTAACGAGAGGCCGTAACGTGTATTCAATTTCTAGTGTATTCATATGGCGTAATCGAAGAAAGGTGTACGATTGTAATCGATTGAGATAAGGTTGTCAAATTCCCCGCATATAATGATTTCAACCCCTTGAGGATAGCTCGTAGCACTCAACGCCTTACTCAGTTCCATCCGAAGAGAGACGTCTCCCTCCCGAATCAACTGCATGGCGCCGGTGTCGGTGTTATCCGGGGTGAGGTCAAAGGCGAAGAAAGCGTTACCATCTTTGAAGTCTGCGTAGCTGATGTAGCACCCCTTGTCATCCCCAGCCATATCGATAGCTTCGAAAAGAAAAACAAATGGGAAGGTGTACCCTCGAGGTTTGGAGAAGTCAATTTTCATGGGTTGTCCGGGAATGTACTTGTCCCCGCATTTTAGACTAATTTCGGTGTTAATGTTGATAGTCTCCAGTGTCAAGGGGTTAGCTGTTAAAGATCCGTTAAACGCCTCAGACTTGACTAACCCAATAATCACTTTTCTAGGAAGTTGGCCGGTGAATATGGAGTTTTCGACAATGGTTTGTACGCCTGCGCTCAGATGTCGAGCTATCACCTTTGTTCGTCGGATGGGGTACTTTGCAGTATTCCCCTGGGAGAGAATATTTTCAATGGCTAGGGACATAGAGTCTTGGTACTTAACCTTTCTTACGTACCAGCGCATGTCCTCAACCTTGACTTTACTGCTTCCCTGAGAACTGAGACAGAACTCGTCTGGGTTTCGGTGCAGCTCCATGGTCAGTTGACAGTCGCTTAGGAGGTACTTTTCTTGTTTGAATAGATCGCAGTGGATTGGTGCCATAAACTCAGCGGATTTTGTTGCAACCCAGGTGGCCATTGTACCGGAGTCGAACTCATAACCGGCATCCTGTAGATGGCCTTTTGCATTCCGAGAATAATTCAGCATAGTTTCAATGTAGGCCTGGTACGGCGTAGTGAGGACCCGAGTTGTAGATTTGCTTGTCTGAAAGTTTGACTATACATCGCTGGAAGAATGTTTTGCCGAAAAGGTTAATGGAAGTCCCTGCAGCCCCGTCAACTTTAACCCTGAGATACAGGTAGTTTTTGTTTAGGTCAAGCATGTACGAGTCTTTGGGAACAGTAAAACGGTAAGGTTCTGAGTCAGTTATTGGGTTTTGAGGACCGATTTCCGCCCAGTACCCGTGCTCTACGTTAAAATTCTTAAATAAAATTTAGAATTCAAAACTAGCTTTTGGTTGTATCTTTAAAATTCTGGTTGTCTGTCACTGGTGTTAACTTTATGTTAAATAGCAGCAACCCAGAAAGGTTGAAATCAGCGTAATAAACTAGTCTCAACGTCCGGTGGAATTGCCAAGATTGGAAAGGTCAAGATACATATAGATGATTTGGTTTATGGTGGTCCGCGTGGTGCTAAGGGTTATGCTACGGATCTTGGAAAAGACGAGTGAATTTTGCGTACTCCAAATTTGAAAATAGAAATTAATTCAATTGAAAGTATACAAAGCAATAAATTATAAATTATTGTAAAAATGGGGGTCTTATGAAACTGAAACAGAAAACAAAATTGGAGAGGTACAAAAATCAATAATATATATCAATATCAATATAGATATTATTATTTCTAATATATATATATGTATATATACAGTGACGTAGATAAATAGGTTTTTTCTTCGGGGTGGACGGATCTTTGGCAAGTGTAACTTTCAACACTTTTCAAAATAAAATTGCTTTTTTCCGTTTTTCACCCAAAGCGGCTACAGAAGCTTTAATTCCTAATTAGTAAACTTGAGAAATTTTCTCAAATTTTCACCAGAGACGGCTTAATTGTTAAAGTTTACTTTTTCAGGGTTTCACCTAACAAACTGCTAGAGAAACTAACTCTTTAATCTCTTTAATATCAAAGTTGATATTTTTTTCTAAGCACGTTCTTGCTGTTTTATTTCAGATCAGCAAATAATATGAGCTAGCATTGCACGCGTGGAAGGGCTGTGGAGAACCCAAATGTCGCGAAGGAATAACACCCGCGGGGGATCTTTTTCCATCAGAATTTTCAATTTTGGAGTCCCTCAGGAATTAATTTAGAGCACTTTCTTTGTTAAGCTATGAGCTATAGGTTTAGTCATTTTCGGAATAAATTACAGGTTAATTTTTTCAATTGCCACATCTGCAAGACCAAAGACAGGAACTTTTATTTCAGGGAAATGAAATAATCAATATGCATAATACTTGTCATAGCAATTCATAATATGAGTAAGAACGCAGACAAGCGGGACTATAGGGGCTCAGCCTCCAGTAGAAAATTTTTAGAAATATTACGTTTTAAACCCATATTTCCGGTAACTTTCGCACGAAATTTTCTTCTAGTTTGGCTTCGAGCTAGCGATTTTTTGAAAAATTAAAGAGTCAAAACCTATTTTTCAGACTACTTTTCCTGACAAAACTGGCGCAATATGCTAAGCTCGCGCTGCGAGCGAGCATAAAGGCCGAATTTTGGTTAAAGGCTTAAATTTTGCTCTATCAAAATTGCCACGGGGGCAAATGGGCTTCGGGGGGGGGGGGGGGCGTCCGCCCGGTCGCCCCCCCTATCTACGCCTATGTATATATATTTAAATATATATATATATATATATATATATATATATATATATATATATATATATATATATATATGTATGTATGTATATATCATCGAACAAGTATATAAATTTGAGGGGGCTTCCACCTTGACTCAAATTTTTGACGGGGTTATCCCAGTATCATCAGTTATAACCAAAATTTCGCAGACCTAAAGTGAATAGCAGTGACAGACAACTAGAGTTTTAAAGATACAACCAAAAGCTACATAGTTTTGAATTCTAAATTTTATTTTTGCATTTTAACTAAGAATTCTATATTTTAATCAGGTTTCGGGAAAAATTAACCAAATTAACTAACATCCTACGTTAATTCCACAAAGTTTTTCAAACTGTAGTTTTTCAAACTGTGTAAAAACCTACTTTCTCGTACGCTTCTCACGTAAAAGCCATTTTTGATTGCGCTGTTCACTATTTTTTAACCTTTGTCCCTGACGACGGTAGGGCTTGTACCTTGTCCAGGCTGGGGGGGGGGGTTGGCCTCCCTCCCCATACCCCGTGGTAACCAAACATCGAGCATCAGACTGCGAAAATAAACTTTTGAACTCAGAAAGATCGTTACATATTTCTTTGAAAAAACTAAAATGAGTTGGTAGTGAAACTTTTTCAAATAGTCTAATTGCAAATAATTGTACTTTTATAACATTTTTGGATAGCTAACATAGAGCCAAACGGAATTGCACATAAACATTTGTGCTATATAATCTGCAGTTTATCATATAGCGGCCGTTGAGACACAAGATACCTTATGTCGTGACCGTTACACGTGACTATCTGCGAGGAAATTTTCTAAAATCACAAGAACAGAATTAAGATTACTAAAATTACAAATTCAGACAGAAATTATCATCGAATTGGTTATGAAGTTTGTTGATCCGTGTGATATCTAAATAGGGCGACGTTTTTCTGAAAACGAATCGACTTGGCGCAAGCTTTACGGGTGTAGTCTAGGTGGTAGTTTAACTAGAGTTTGCTCATCCAAGACAGACAGGCTTGAAGATAAATATTGATGCCTGACTGAAGTGATGGATGAGATCCTCAGCTGTTTCTATAACTTAATCTTTTTAAAACAATTTCCTTAATATAATTATGGCATTCCACTAAATAGGCAACAATAGAAACTCAACTTAATGCTGGTTTTAATTGTGGGAACCAAATACGCAATATTTATCATATTCTGTTGTTTGGCTTTTGGAGGATATTGTCCCCCGACTTGTTACCTCCACGGCTCCACCGAACTGTAGGTGTTGTGTAACTATAGGTGTATGGGGGGGGGTGGGGGTGGGGATTGGGGGTTAGGCCCCCCCAGCCATTTTTTCAACCCCTCCAGAACTTTTTGGGGGTGGGGTCGTCCCTCCCCCAACTGGGGGGTGGGTAGTCGCGCCGATAACGCGCAGCGCAGCAGGTTTCTTAAAGTTGTTCCGGGGACAAATTTTGCGTACCCTGCACACAAAATAGAGCAGTAAAAGCACAATATCGTGTAATGCCATTGTTGAAGATAGGGAGCGCATCTTTAACATGTGGATTTGCTAATGTCAATAAAGGCTTGCTTTGATGCAGAAAAACCAGTTATATTCTGTAGACTTTATTTCAAGTTGGAATTTCTGAGAAAGGCTTGATTTAAATTAAAAACAAGTTTGAAGAAGGTTTTCTGATCAGCTGAGAAAAATGGTCTGTTAGAAAAACGAGCTACTAGTTCTTTCAGAATTATACTAATTTAAGTTTCTCTGTGGCTGACCGAAAGAAGTATTAAAGGTCGCAATGTCGCAAAGCTGTCAAGCTTTTATAGCGCAAAGCCAGCACCAGAGTACAAGAATAGCTTAATTTATTACTAATTTAAAAGATACGTGTAAATCGAAAGACTCAGAAACATAATTATGCCAGAACTTCAAGTTGCTTAATTTTGATCTCTTGAAAAAATCAGATGGCTTTTCTTCAGCCTTATTGAAACACCAAGAGATTCAATCGTACTTCCTCGCACCGTTTGCAGATATCGCTTTCAAACCATTATTTTGGCTGCGCAGCAGGCCTACAATTTCCTAAAGTGCAACACAAAACTTTTAATCTTTTGCAGGAAATCTTGCTTGTTAGGGTAAATTTTACGGTTAAATTTTAAAGTCACGTGTTACGGTCACGACATAAGGTATCTTCATATACTATCTTGTGTCTCACTCAACGGCCGCTATATCATAGGTGTAAAAGGGATTTGGGTTGGGGGGCCCCTCCCCCGGAATTTTGGCGGGGCCCCCTTTTTAGAGACCCCACAAACCTCCCCCAAAAAACCTTCTGTTTTTATGCCAAAAATCGCAATTTCAGTCATTGCTAATGCCGAAAAACATGAAATCATTAAGTAATTTTAACATTAGACAGTGCTTTTAAACTCGAAAACTTGATTGCCAACATGTTTCTGAGTCCAGAATAAGGTCAATATTGAGTCTAGAAGTCCATAAAACCGTTATGAACGTGTATTTCTCGCGATAATAAACACGTTCAGCTAAAAATTTGGACTGTTTTGAAATATTTTGCAAAATTTGCCCTAAAAACGCCCAATTTTTGGCTAATTTTCGCGACTTCCCCCCCTCCCCAGTTGGGGGGGCCGGAGGCTCCCACAAATTTCTGGGGTGGGGGGTTTGGAAAAATGGCTGGGGGGGGCTACCACCCCCCCTCCCAAACGCCCCCCAATTACACCTATGCTCTATATATATGATAAACTGCAGATTATACAGCACAAACGTTTATGTGCTATTCCGTTTGACTCTATGTTAGCTATCCAAAAATGTTATAAAAGTACAACTATTTGAAAAAAGTTTCACTACCAACTCATCTTAGTTTTTTCAAAGAAATATGTAGCGATCTTTCTGAGTTCAAAAGTTTATTTTCGCAGTTTGATGCTCGATGTTCGGTTACCACGGGGTATGGGGAGGGAGGCCAACATAGGTGTACCAGGCTACAGTTTACCCCCTGTGAGACCCCGCTCCCCCCCTACCCGACCTCAACTACTCCCCCCCCCAAGCCGAGCTCAAACCTCCCTCCCCCCTAAAATTTGGTCCAAACCAAGTAAAAAATGCAAAATTTTTAAAAAATTTTTGAAAAAAATTCGATTTAATGGCTATAAATCAGCTATAAACAGCTAAAGATGGCCATTCATAGCAATTAAAAGGTAATATACGCAATTATAAACCAGAATCAGGGCTAATTTAAGCACATTTTAGCACAAATTTGTCAATTTTCAAGCACTGTGTTTTCGCATACAAAAACTATAGGCAGAAGCTTTGAGTACGTTTAATGTATATATATCAGTGGCGGATCCAGGGGGGGGGGGGGGCCCGGGGGCCCGGGGCCCCCCCCTTTGCGATTTGGGCCCCCTCCTTTGACATTCCGGGCCCTCCCCCCTAGAAAATTTTTTCAGCTGTTTATAATTCATGTTTCGAGTGGAAACAAAGAATAATTTTAATAAATTCCACAAATTTTTAAAAAATTTCGCCTGCGGCGCACTTATACGTCCGTGCTGCTTTATATTACGTACTTAGTTCTGTGACAGAACTTCTGTCTCTTAAAGTGTCTTCTATTTTGTTTCCTTTCCTGTTTTGTAAGTATATATATAATTAATTGTACTCAACGCTTTCAGTTTATTTTATGACTATATACCGGCTTATATTTATATAATAATTTACAAATTTTATTTTGCTTTCATAACGTATATATATATATATATGAAATTGATAATTGGCAGCTTCTGAAAGTGTTAAAACAAAAGGAAGGAAAGAGAAGAGAAGAGCGAGAGGGGGGGAAAAGGGGGGAGGGGGGGGGGGGGGGGCGGGGGGGGGGGGGGGGGGGGGGGAGGGGGGGGGGGCGGGGGTAGCTGATTAGCCTTTCGATCAAAAAAAAATGCTCGGGGGGAGGGGGTTTGAGCTCGGGTGGGGGGGGGGGGGGGGAGTAGTTGAGGTCGGGTGGGGGGGAGGGGGTCCCCAGGGGGTAAACTGTAGCCTGGTACACCTATGTTGGCCTCCCTCCCCATACCCCGTGGTAACCGAACATCGAGCATCAAACTGCGAAAATAAACTTTTGAACTCAGAAAGATCGCTACATATTTCTTTGAAAAAACTAAGATGAGTTGGTAGTGAAACTTTTTTCAAATAGTCTAATTGCATATAGTTGTACTTTTACAAACATTTTTGGATAGCTAACATAGAGTCAAACGGAATAGTACATAAACGTTTGTGCTGTATAATCTGCAGTTTATCATATATATAGAGCATAGGTGTAATTGGGGGCGTTTGGGGGGGGGGGGGGTAGCCCCCAGCCATTTTTCCAACCCCCCACCCCAGAAATTGTGGGAGCCTCCGGCCCCCCCAACTGGGGGGGGGGGAAGTGAAATTAGCCAAAATTGGGCGTAGGGCATTTGAAATATTCAAAACAGTCCAAATTTTTAGCTGAACGTGTTTATTATCGCGAGAAATACACGTTCATAACGGTTTTATGGGCTTCTAGACTCAATATTGACCTTATTCTGGACTCAGAAACATGTTGGCAATCAAGTTTTCGAGTTTAAAAGCACTGTCTATGTTAAAATTACTTAATGATTTCATGTTTTTCGGCATAGCAATGACTGAAATTGCGATTTTTGGCATAAAAACAGAAGGTTTTTTGGGGAGGTTTGTGGGGTCTCTAAAAAGGGGCGCCCCGCCAAATCCGGGGAGGGGCCCCCCAACCCAAATCCCTTTTACACCTATGATATAGCGGCCGGTGAGACACAAGATAGTATGAAGATACCTTATGTCGTGACCGTAACACGTGACTTTAAAATTAACCGTAAAATTTACCCAACAAGCAAGATTTCCCTGCAAAAGATTAAAAGTTTTGTGTTGCATTTTAGGAACAGGCTGCTGGGCAGCCAAAATAATGGTTTGGTGATTCTGCAAACGGTGCGAGGAAGTACGATTGAATCTCTTGGGTGTTTCAATAAGGCTGAAGAAAAGCCATCTGATTTTTTTCAAGAGATCAAAATTAAGCAACTTGAAGTTCTGGCATAATTATGTTTCTGAGTCTTGATTTACACGTATCTTTTAATTAGTAATAAATTAAGCTATTCTGTACTCTGGTGCTGGTTTTTGCGCTATAAAAGCTTCGGACAGCTTTGCGACATTGCGACCTTTAATACTTCTTTCGGTCAGCCACAGAGAAACTTAAATTAGTATAATTCTGAAAGAACTAGTAGCTCGTTTTTCTAACAGACCATTTTTCTCAGCTGATCAGAAAACTTTCTTCAAACTTGTTTTTAATTTAAATCAAGCCTTTCTCAGAAATTCCAACTTGAAATAAAGTCTACAGAATTAACTGGTTTTTCTGCATCAAAGCAAGCCTTTATTGACATTAGCAATCCACATGTTAAAGATGCGCTCCCTATCTTCACATGGCTTACACGATTTGTGCTTTTATGTCTGTGTGCAGGGTACGCAAAATTGTCCCCGGAACAACAAGAACCCGCTGCGCTGCGGGTTATCGGCGCGACAACCCCCCCCCCCGTGGGGGGGGGGGGGGGGACGACCCCCCCCCAAAAAGTTCTGCAGGGGTTGAGAAAATGGCTGGGGGGGGGGGCCTAACCCCCAATCCCCACCCCCACCCCCCCCCCATACACCTATAGTTACACAACACCTACAGTTCGGTGGAGCCGTGGAGGTAACAAGTCGGGGGACAATATCCCCAAAAGCCAAACAACAGAATATGAAAAACTGCGTATTGGTTCCCACAATTAAAACCAGTTAAGTTGAGTTTCTATTGTTGCCTTTTAGTGGAATGCCATAATTATATTAAGGAAATTGTTTAAAAAGATTAAGTACAGAAACAGTGAGGATTCATCCATCACTTCAGTCAGGCATCAATATATCGCCTGTCTGTTGGATGAGCAAATCTAGTTAAACTCACCACCTAGACTACACCCGTAAAGCTTGCGCCAAGTCGATTCGTTTTCAGAAAACGTCGCCCTATTTAGATTCACACGGATCAACAAACTCATAACCAATTCATGATAATTTCTTTGAATTTGTAATTTTAGTAATTTAATACTGTTCTGTGATTTTAGAAAATTTCCCGCAGTAGTCACGTGTAACGGTCACGACATAAGGTATCTGTGTCAACGGCCGCTTTGATAAATGCAGTTTTAGAAATGTTTTGTGCATTCCGTTTGGCTCTTGTTAGCTTCAAAAATGTTATAAAAGTACAATTTTGCAATTAGATATTTGAAAAAGGTTCACACCAACTATTTTAGTTTTTTCAAGAATTGTAACGATTTTTGAGTTAAAAGTTTATTTTCGCAGTCTGATGCTCGATGTTCGGTACCACGGGGGTATGGGGAGGGAGGCAACCCCCCCCCCAGCCTGGACAAGGTACAAGCCCTACCGTCGTCAGGGACAAAGGTTAAAAAATAGTGAACAGCGCAATAAAAATGGCTTTTACGTGAGAAGGTACGAGAAAGTAGGTTTTTACACAGTTTGAAAAACAGTTTGAAAAATTTGTGGAATTACGTAGGATGTTAGTTATTTGGTTAATTCTTCCCGAAACTTAATTAAAATTTAGAATTCTTAGTTAAAATGCAAAAATAAAATGTTGAATTCAAAACTATACATATATATATATATAGCTTTTGGTTGTATCTTTAAAATTCTAGTTGTCTGTCACTGCTATTCACTTTAGGTCTGCGAAATTTTGGTTATAACTGATGATACTGGGATAACCCCGTCAAAAATTTGAGTCAAGGTGGAAGCCCCTCAATTTATATACTGTCGATGATATATACATACATACATATATATATATATATATATGTATATATATATATATATATATATATATATATATATTTAAATATATATACATAGGCGTAGATAAGAGGGGACCGGGCGGTCGCCCCCCCCCCCCCCCCGAAGCCCATTTGCCCCCGTGGCAATTTTGATAGAGCAAAATTTAAGCCTTTAACCAAAATTCGGCCTTTATGCGCTCGCAGCGCGAGCTTAGCATATTGCGCCAGTGTTGTCGGGAAAAGTAGTCTGAAAAATAGGTTTTGACCCTTTAATTTTTCAAAAAATCGCTAGCCCTAAGCCAAACTAGAAGAAAATTTCGTTCGAAAGTTACCGGAAATATGGGTTTACAAAGTAATATTTCTAAAAATTTTCTACTGGAGGCTGCGCCCCTATAGTCCCTCTTGTCTGCGTTCTTACTCATATTACGAATTGCTATGACAAGTATTATGCATTATGTACATTGATTATTTAGTTTCCCTGAAATAAAAGTTCCTGTCTTTGGTCTTGCAGATGTGGCAATTGAAAAAATTAACCTGTAATTTATTCCAAAAATGACTAAACCTATAGCTCATAGCTTAACAAAGAAAGTGCTCTAAATTAATTCCTGAGGGAGTCTAAAATTGAAAAATTCTGGCTCCGCCCCTAGACCCCCCGCGGGTGTTATTCCCTTGCGACATTTGGGTTCTCCACAGCCCTTCCACGCGTGCAATGCTAGCTCATATTATTTGCTGATCTGAAATAAAACAGCAAGAACGTGCTTCGAAAAAAATATCAACTTTGATATTAAAGAGTTTGTTTCTCTAGCAGTTTTTTAGGCGAAACCCTGAAAAAGTAAACTTTAATAATTAAGCCGTCTCTGGTGAAAATTTGAGAAAATTTCTCAAGTTTACTAATTAGGAATTAAAGCTTCTGTAGCCGCTTTGGGTGAAAAACGGAAAAAAGCAATTTTATTTTGAAAAGTGTTGAAAGTTACACTTGCCAAAGATCCGTCCACACCGAAGAAAAAACCTATTTATCTACGTCACTGTATATATACATATATATATATATATATATATATCTATATATATATATATATATATACATATATATATATTAGAAATAATAATATCTATATTGATATTGATATATATTATTGATTTTTGTACCTCTCCAATTTTGTTTTCTGTTTCAGTTTCATAAGACCCCCATTTTTACAATAATTTATAATTTATTGCTTTGTATACTTTCAATTGAATTAATTTCTATTTTCAAATTTGGAGTACGCAAAATTCACTCTTCTTTTCCAAGATCCGTAGCATAACCCTTAGCACCACGCGGACCACCATAAACCAAATCATCTATATGTATCTTGACCTTTCCAGTCTTGGCAATTCCACCGGACGTTGAGACTAGTTTATTACGCTGATTTCAACCTTTCTGGGTTGCTGATATTTAACATAAAGTTAACACCAGTGACAGACAACCAGAATTTTAAAGATACAACCAAAAGCTAGTTTTGAATTCTAAATTTTATTTAAGAATTTTAACGTAGAGCACGGGTACTGGGCGGAAATCGGTCCTCAAAACCCAATAACTGACTCAGGACCTTACCGTTTTACTGTTCCCAAAGACTCGTACATGCTTGACCTAAACAAAAACTACCTGTATCTCAGGGTTAAAGTTGACGGGGCTGCAGGGACTCCCATTAACCTTTTCGGCAAAACATTCTTCCAGCGATGTATAGTCAAACTTTCAGACAAGGAAATCTACAACTCGGGTCCTCACTACGCCGTACCAGGCCTACATTGAAACTATGCTGAATTATTCTCGGAATGCAAAAGGCCATCTACAGGATGCCGGTTATGAGTTCTACTCCGGTACAATGGCCACCTGGGTTGCAACAAAATCCGCTGAGTTTATGGCACCAATCCACTGCGATCTATTCAAACAAGAAAAGTACCTCCTAAGCGACTGTCAACTGACCATGGAGCTGCACCAAACCCAGACGAGTTCTGTCTCAGTTCTCAGGGAAGCAGTAAAGTCAAGGTTGAGAACATGCGCTGGTACGTAAGAAAGGTTAAGTGCCAAGACTCTATGTCCATAGCCATTGAAAATATTCTCTCCCAGGGGAACACTGCAAAGTACCCCATCCGACGAACAAAGGTGATAGCTCGACAGGCGTACAAACCATTGTCGAAAACTCTATATTCACCGGCCAACTTCCTAGAAAAGTGATTATTGGGTTAGTCAAGTCTGAGGCGTTTAACGGATCTTTAACAGCTGACCCCTTGACACTGGAGACTATCAACATTACCGAAATTAGTCTAAAATGCGGGGACAAGTACATTCCCGGACAACCCATGAAAATTGACTTCTCCAAACCTCGAGGGTACACCTTCCCGTTTGTTTTTCTTTTCGAAGCTATCGATATGGCTGGGGATGACAAGGGGTGCTACATCAGCTACGCAGACTTCAAAGATGGTAACGCTTTCTTCGCCTTTGACCTCACCCCGGATAACACCGACACCGGCGCCATGCAGTTGATTCGGGAGGGAGACGTCTCTCTTCGGATGGAACTGAGTAAGGCGTTGAGTGCTACGAGCTATCCTCAAGGGTTTGAAATCATTATATACGGGGAATTTGACAATCTTATCTCAATCGATTACTTTCGTACACCTTTCTTCGATTACGCCATATGAATACACTAGAAATTGAATACACGTTACGGCCTCTCGTTAAAAATTTCGTTGGAGTCTTTCCCATTGACCATCTTCCTGAGACGCGACTTGACACATACTGCTTTGTAGCCAACACAGACCCCTGCCAACTTCCTGGACAGCACTGTGTTGCGTTGTACGTGGACGATTACGCAGAGTACTTCGATAGCTACGGCCGACCACCGCTTAAAGAGTTTGAAAAGTACTTTGAGGGACGATTACAAAAACATAATCCCATTCGCTTACAAGATTATACTCTTTCGTCTGTGGGGAGTACTGCGTCTACTTCCTCTACCACCGAGATAAAGAGTTTTCCTTCAAAGACATAATCTCCTTTCTTAGGGAGCGACCTTCCAAAAACGACGAAATTCTGAAGGGTTTTGTAGACAGTCTTACGTACTCCTTCATAAATGGCATGGCAGAGTCTAACGTTGATAAGTCTTAGGCGCGAAATAATGGGACACACTCCACCGATAGGGTTAGGTTGGGGTAAAATTCTAGTCACGTTCATCCATCTTCCTATTAGCGGTTACACTAGTAATTCAACGCAACGCAAATAAGTTTATCTGACCCCGCATAAATTCAGATATAGAAGTTGCAAGTTTATTAGTCGCAATTTAGTATATACGTAGGTATATTAAGACAGAAAAATAACAAACAGTTAGTATAGGTGGTCAAAAAGGGGTTGAGAAGGCCTATACTGGCCGCTACAACTTCAGCCCCAGATAGTTACTTAAGTCATAGCTTTCCAGACGGCGAATAAAGCAAGCTACAGTTGGTGACAATACGACGTCAACAGGAAGACTGTTCCAAATTTTCTGAATACGAAAGGTATAAAAACTTTTTACAGTAAGAAGATTTGATTTAGAGGGAGGGACTTTTAACTTTAGTGGGTGCCCACGAATTCCAACATCATTTGCATATTCAAATATTTCCGAAAACTCCAAGTCAACACACTGATAAATTATTTTATATAACATGACCAAATCAGCAACAATACGCCTATGTTCCAGGGTTTTCCAGCACAGATCATTTAATCTCTCGTTGTATGCCTTAGAGCTTAGATTAGGAATTCTTTTTGTAGAAGATTTCAAGACTTTTTCCAATACAATTTTATCCATCTGGAAATAGGGTGACCAAATTGGTGACGCATATTCTAAAACTGGTAAAACATAGGTACGAAATAATTTCATTAGAAAATTTGTATTCCTAGTTTTGAAAGCCCTGAAAATGTGACAAGAAACCAGGTTTGCCCGTTTAGCCACATTTCTACAATGTCTAGACGGCTTCATATTTGACGATACAAAACCCCTAGATCCTTGACATCACTGACAGTTTTTAGAGTTACAGTTCCAAGTCTGAACCCTACATTCAGAACTGAATCTCCAAACACAAGAATTTCACATTTTGGAAGTGACAGATTTAACTGCCATGTCGGTGACCATTTAAAAATCCTTTCCAGGTCCGATTGAACATTATTACTGAACGAATTTTTTGCTACAATAATCATACAATTTCGCGTCATCGGCAAACATATTCATCTCACATTGGTGTACAACATCGAACATGTCATTTATGTAGATCAAAAACAATACTGGTCCCAAAACTGTACCCTGCGGGACTCCACTTAACACTTGTGATGGTTGAGATAAACATTTATCAACGATTACAGACTGGGATCGACCGGTTCAAAAAGCTTTTATACATCTGTGCAGTCGGGAATGGACATTATATATATGCCCGCAATTTATACAAAAGTTTGCCATGCGAGACAGTATCAAAAGCCTTAGAGAAGTCTAAATAAGCTATATGAACAGCTTTTCCCTCATCAACGTTTTTCATCCAATTATGTAAAGCTTGTATTAGATTTGTTACGGTTGATTGTCTTCTTCAAAAACCATGCTGATTTTTGTTAAAAAGTTTGTTTGAGGTAAAGTGCTGCAACAAAAGATCACGTAAGATAGACTCCAATACCTTGCAACATACACAGGATAAACTAATAGGTCGATAGTTCGCTGGATCGCTGTTCGGACCTTTCCCTTTGTAGACAGGCACAACTATAGCACGCAACCAATCGGTGGGAATACGTCCAGTTTCAATAGAATTCTGAAAGATAATCAACAATCGATTCAGCCACAGATTTTAAAACAACAGAAGAAATTCCGTCAGGACCTGATGATGTTTTGCTTGGTAAACTTTTCAAACTTTAGAGAATTTTGTCGCCTGTGAGAACGAAATTCTTGTCTCTGCAGCACCTTCGGGAGTCTGTCTTGACCAAACAATGATAGATCAACTCAGAAAAGCTTTCAATCAAAAAGTTAATCTAACCGAACTCGGAACTGAGCCTTGTTGGTACTCTCTCAATATCGACTGGCAGAAATATGCTTCAGTCATAATTACGACGTTCTAAGCGTCTCTATCCCAACAGTCCTCCTAAGGGCCCCCCAAGGAAAAGGGGTAAAAACCACCTGTATATAATGTATATAGTAGATTAGGGACCAAAAAATTATAAAATAATAAAACCACAAAAAATCATAAAACAAAAACCACAAAAAAATTAAAAACTAAAAACCATTAATGCGGCTCAAGGAAAAAGCTCAGAAGGTTCCCAAGCCCTTCCGGTGGTCCGGTAAAATCGCAGACGGGTCGACCAGCACGATGTTTGCTAAAGTTCACGATCAAAGACTACGTACATTGTCAGTTTGACCTGTTAGTGAATACTGCATGTTATCACTTAGGAATGCAGACTCCGTGAATTTCTTGCATCGGTCCAGCACTGCCAGTTATACTTATACGATCTTCCTTATCTCCGCGATTTTTAGCAGAGTCACTCCTACACCTCTACTCCCAGTCCAAGTACTTGAAATTAGTCATGTCTAGATTGGTGTCAGTATGCTGCAGTTTCTAATGTCACATATCACGTTTCAACATACAAGAATTTAACAGTTTGTGCAACATTTAATATAATTAATAACAACGCACAATCTCAAAATCTATCTTAGTTTCAACAAATTTAGGATACTTAGTTTCGCTACCCCGATATCAGAATTGGTATACTTTTTCTAGATCGTATGCCGCAAATTGTAAATATTTGTCGCTCTTTATTTAAACTCAGTGTAAAGGGACAAATAACATTTCTGTCAGTTAGTTGTAAACGGACCACCAGGCCAGAGAGAGAGAGCAATGTTTTAGTGTATTATTAGTCTCATTATTTTTCGTGTTTTCTTTTTCTGTAATACCATCAATATGACTGCTGTGCACACACAATAAATTCTATATTTTTTGTTTAGAAATCTTTGTAGATTTACCCAGTGCCGTTGTTTGTGGAAATGCCCTCGCGCCAAGATAAATTATACCAGGAACTGTATCCGAAAATGGCGTAAGTTTTAGTATCTGTTTTAACGAAGTTAATGATAAAGGGATAGAAGACTGATTAGACTACGTTAACCTGAGATATGATCTTAGACAGTCTATAACTATATACTCATGTCATGCTACCTGCCCGTTATATATCTGAAACATAAGATTGAAACGGCTACTAATCTATAAATACTACTTTACCATCTCTTCACCATAGTATCAATTAGTAATTCGCACTGATATTTTTATGTTCAAATCATAGGAGTAATTTAAAACAGTTAAGAAGCTCAAATAATTTTAATAAATAAAGCTTTTCCGTTATTATTATTGTTAAATTGTATTATACTTTTTACTTACAGAAATAACTCTAATGATAACGGCGCTCATCTGGGTGGTGGGACTGGTGGTCCCGGTGATCTGGGAGGTTTTGGTGGCAGCAGCTTCAGGTCAATGAAGCCAGAGGAATTTGAATAATTTCTCAAAGAGATGGACCAATGGGAGGTTTCCCCAATAGCGTAAGTAAAGACCAGTTAGTTTTGTAAACTGAGACACTGAATTCCCAGATTATAATTTTTAAACAAAAGCCGGTACCTATCTTAAAATATTTGGTTGGTTGATTTTGCTTAAACATAAAAATTTGGGACAATAAATATAAGCATACTCCCAGTTATGAAGCAAAACATCAGATCCCATGTTTACAACAAAAGAGCCATAACATCAATGATAATAATTATATAACAGCAAACTACTTTCAGGACCACGTCAACTGAAAATAAACCG
>JASAND010020396.1:0-19017 GCA_030248195.1 Trissonchulus latispiculum
ACTGCATGCTCAAAGTGGCTGTAGAGTGCTGTGGTGGGGTGGGGTGGGGATTTAGGCGATTTTCGGTCAAAAATGAAATTTTCCAAAAGTGGTCGAATTTGGTACCAAATGAAAGCCCTAAGTGAGCTGAGCAACTTTTGTCATAGAATTGCATGCTCAAAGTGGCTGTAGAGTGCTGTGGTGGGGTGGGGACTTAAGCGATTTTCGGTCAAAAATGAAATTTTTCAATAGTGGTCAAATTTGGTACCAAATGGTTTGTACAACCTGCCTGAGAGTACTCATATGTATTTTACATGCGACGAAGGAGCATTTTTGGTTCTTGTATATATATACGTATATACGTATGGAACGGTAGTGACCCCCTCTACATACGGTGCAAATTTCATGCCTTTGTGTAATGTGAGTAATAAAAATTTTTTGTGATTTTTCTTTTGTGAACGAATTCACAGAAGAAAAATGACTTGTTCACAAACAACAATCACCGCCGGATCTGATCTCAGGATACAGCTAGGAAATTTTTCTTTTCATGCATAAATAGAGCATAGTCCATAGTGTTATTATTAGTGATGGGCTGGGCACTGGATATCCGAATAATATCCGATTTGAGAGAAATAGCCGGATATCCATGTACATTTCAGTCGAAACAATGAAGAATTAGCAAATTTTCGACAAAAATTTTAAAATATTTTTAAAAGATTCCTCTGAAAATATTTTTGAAACGAATTATTTTCTGCGCCGACCCGTGGCTTGGCGGCTCTCACTCAGCTATCGGGCGCGATGGCTACTGCGATGCCATTGCTGCTTTTATGCGACAGGCTCAAAACAATTCTCTTCTTGTAAAGAAAACTTCAACCGTCAAAAGTTAACAAAAAGAAAATATGTTCGTATGTTCACTATGCCGGCATAAAAGGGGCAGCGGGCACTGCCCGCCGTTGACAATTGAGCCTTCCCTCTCCAAAGGTAGTTTCACGCCCAGATAGGAAGACTCGACCGAACCCGTAAAGTGGTCACCGATTAGCCTTACTAAGAAAGAGGCCGCTAGACGGGAGCAGTAAACTATCATCGCTGTGTATATAGTAAACTAAAGACAAAGACAAGGTATAAATCTTTTCATGGTTTGGAGTTGCGTTGCGGCCTTTTGCTTAGGGAGGATTTTAGGAAAGGTAATACAAAGAGAAAGATAACGGAAGGAATCATGGATTTTTCTCAAATCTGCAAACTGGATGCAATGGTGGAGCACGACTTAATACAGGTATACTACCCGCTATCTGGTGCCTGAGAGGATAGAAATGGACAGATGGGGGTCGACCATGACAGGTCAGTGCCGCCTCCAGTGGGGCTACCACACCGGTACGCTCTGCTGAGGTGTAAGTGTTTAGCCACCTGCGCTGATTTGAGTGGTTTGTCCAGCTTGCCGGCATATAAAGGTGCAGGGGGTGATTCTCCGAATAAACTTCCTACATCCAAAGTGGATAACCTTAACACAGTTACAGTTATCTGCATTGTGTGTCTCCGCGGAGAGGCCTCACGACAGCTCACCAGCTAGCGGGCGGGAAGTGAAACCTAACTAACTAACTTTCTGCGCCGACTGTCAAGTCTGTTAGCATTTTTGCGCCCTCCCTTCGTTCTCTATTCTTACCATTGCATGCCCGTCTAGGGCATTTTCCCTCGAGTATGTAGGGTATTGGTTACAAGGCAGCCCGCAATCGCCCCCTCCCTAGAATTTGATCCCCTCGTAATTTTTTGGGTGCCTAAATTTTTGCCAAAAATAAAGTAATTTTTCTGCTGCGCCGGAGATTTTTCCATAGAATGGTTATTTTTGGCCTAAACCCTTAAGGTTTTGCATTTATACGTATACGTGCAAAATACGTCAAAAATTGCCAGGCTTTGGCTCCTATTAGCAAGTGACGATATATAGTGTCAGTGTGAACTTTCGCCCCTATATATATATATATATCGTTAAAAACCTTACCACTTACCGTTAAAAAGCTGCCACCAAACCGTTTACGAGAGACGTTTTCTTTGGGTTCTCTAAAAGCAGCTTTTAACGTTTTACTTACATGTTCATACGCACCTTGTTTATTTTTACACCTTCATATTTCTTTAGCCATTCAATGGGCCAGGTCTGGTTTGTTTCCTGTTTGGAGTTCTGCTCAGAAAGAGTACCCAGAGCTTCACCAGCATGTCTGGGGTCTTCATTTTGTCAATCCAATTGGTCTGGCGGCTGGATTTGATAAGAATGGTGATGCTGTGGAGGGTTTGATGTGTCGTTCCGGCTTCGGTTTTGTGGAAGTGGGTTCTGTCACCGCTTCAGCTCAGGACGGAAACCCTGATCGTCCGCGTGTATTTCGACTGTCTGAAGATAGGGCCGTTATCAACCGATACGGATTACCTAATGATGGCTATCACAGGGTATGGGCTCGTATTATGGATTATCGCCGGATCTTTGCCAAACAGATCCGACGAAAGAATGAAACCAATGTGCCTAAACGGGAGCATGGTATATATACATCGTTGATACTGTATATGATTTGTTTTTCGTAATTAGTAGCCGAGTGCCGAAAATGTTCTTCGTATATTTGTAGTTTACTTACTGACTCGCAGAGATTGTTGCTGATTGTTTTCTTGTCTGAGTAGGTCTCTAGTTCATTCTCAACTGAGCATGATTTCGAAGCGAAATTTCGAAAGTGTAAGATACCGTTTTGCAGGACTGCAGTTATATATCTGATCTTTCTGTTTTAGACTTTCCATACATAGACGATAAAGTGCTAGGCATCAGCTTTGCACAAGGTTCAGACACAGAAGACTTTGAGCAGGATCTATCAGATGGTGTTCGTATTTTCGAGAACGAAGTAGACTACATTGTTCTTAACGCTTCCTGTCCCAACACGCCCACCAGTAGTATTGGTGGCAGTGGTCTTCTGCGTGATGTAAGTTTTCGGTGCATTAAAATATTAGGTAGTGATGCCCTCAGAGCAACAGCACTGTAGCACTGGGTCAAGTTATTTGTATAGTTTTTTGGAATGCAAAAAGAGTAGAATTTTTGTCTTTAAATTGACTTTTGTATATTGGTAAAAACATGGGATAATTTCAGGAATGTACAATATACCCTGTTGATTTTGTCCCTTCGTATTTGCTTTCGTTTGCTAGTGCTTTTATAAAATAATGCTGTTTTGTAATGCGGTGGCTTTGAAGCAAGTTTTTTGCTTTGAAGTATGTGAAGCCTGCATGTTTTGTGGTTTAGACTGATCTTCGAAAACAGTTAAAGGCTATTAGAAAATGCCGAGCTCATCCGGATGTTGAGATCATTCTTCTGTTAAAAGTTTCACCCGATTTAGATGAAACGGATCGGATGAAGATAGCCAATCTCTGCAACAATTATCAGGAGTTCGGCATTGACGGATTGTTGGTTGGAAACACAACGAAAAGTCGACCGCCAGATTTAAAGTTAGTGCCTATTGTGTTTTGTTTATCTTTTGTTATGTTCAACTAACGCCTGCTATTTCTTGTTTAACTTCAAGCGTGCGTGTCGTTATTAACTTTCATGCCTTCATCTTATTCTTTATTTTCTCTTGAGGGGGTCAATTTGCATTAGGTTACTTTCCACAATGCATTTTTCTTGCATTCACTAAAAAGTTTCCTTCTATCGAAAATTTACAGGACTGGCGTTAAAACGTCTCAGGTGTAAACACTAGAACACTATGTAGCGCAGCCAGACAAAAATTTCGGGAGGTGGAAATGCAAAACTTTTCGGGGATTGCCAGAAGCTGAAAAACTTTTCTATTTCGTGACCTTCGTGGAAGTTTTTACAGAGCCTTCTTTGAAATTAAGAAATATACTTAAGGTCTAGCATGTATTCATGCACCCAAATAATGCAGAAGATGGTCAAAATACACAAAATAGGATATTTGGAACTCATTTTGGGATGCGAAACTCTTATTACAATATTTCCTGAGGGCTACCCAGTTTTGGAGGGGACTCCCCATCTCCCCCACCCTGGCTACTCGGCTGGGTTCAATCACGGTAATTTTTGTATTTACTGAAAATTTCTGCTGTTTGCTGCGTTGCTGATGAGCTGCTAACTTGTGCCACTTCTGGAAGGAACACTTTGTCGGGTAAGGATGTAAAAGGAATAAGTCAATTGTTCTCGTACTATGTAATAATAGTGCAACTGGAGCATTAGCACACCGCTGGAATCATTTCATTGAATAAGGACTTCTATATCTTGACTTGTGCATACAACACTACCCATTACCAGGGTATTTTTAACCGGGGAGGGGGTTCGGGGGCTCACCGAAATTGACCTTCCCCCTCGAAAATGCCCCTCCGGATTTTTGCTCCCTGCCCCCCGGGATTTTTTGGGGGCCCAAACTTTTGCCAAAAATAGGCCAATTTTCAAAAATTTTCCGGCTTCGTCTGAGATTTTTTCGTAAAATTTTCTTAACGTAGTTCCTTGTCTTTTCTTTGTTAATTGTAGATCTCGCCTTAAGGCTGAAGTCGGCGGCCTCAGTGGTGAACCACTAAGGCTGTTGACATTGGAAGCGGTTCGCAGCTACTATCGCCTGACTCAGGGTCGGACGCCCATTGTTGGCTGCGGTGGTGTCAGCACTGGGGCCGATGCCTATGCGCTGATTCGCGCCGGAGCCTCGCTGGTTCAGCTCTACACTGCCTTGGTCTATCAGGGTTTCCCGGTTGTGGGCCGCGTGAAACGTGAACTGGCTCAGTGCCTTCGCCAAGACGGCTTCCAGTCTGTACGCGATGCGGTGGGCTTGGATGCGGCTGCGCCAGCCAGCTAATGACACCAATGTTGGTCCAACCTGTGTCTTCTCCTGTGTTCTCCTGTCTGCTCTGACTCTTTCTCTGGGTGCTTACAGTCAGTTGTGGCACAGTTTTTTTTTACATTGTCCTCCATTCCCCCACCAGTCGGTGCAACAGCATGAATGCTGGACCTGTCTGAGTCTGAAATTTTTATTGCATGAGCCACATGACAGCAATAAACACAACTGGCAAAAACGACATCATCAGTAGCCTGATATTCTTTGCACTTGACTAAATGCTAAGCATAAACGTTGGACTATTCTTCTAGTCGGTATTGTATGTTTTGTAGTTTAGTGAATGATGCACGGACGCTAACCGTTCGTGAATTCTAACATTTTAGCGTCACAAAATATTATTTTTGAGGACCTTGTATCAATTGACTTTTATATTTTTTGTGATTGCGTGTTCTGTTATGTATTAGCCGTCAAATCTGAAATTACAGTTCATGCAACATGAGTACATCCAACACGACGCGATAATTGACAAGCTTGCGTTGAATGTTCGTGTTAAATGCGATCTCAGTTTCATATCAGTTCAAACGAAACTTTTTGTGATTGATTTTTTCAAGTTACTGGTGGGCGTGCCCCCTCGTCCCCTACTCAGCTATGTACTTTCATTCTTGATTTGTGCAAGATCCTTTTTCCGATTTACTATGTACTAATGTACTAATGTACATGATGTACTAATCATCATCATCATCATTTAATTTGAATCTTGCGTGCTACGAAAAATGATTTGCCGACAATGAAAGAGTAATCTGCCGACTTGATCAGTTTATGACGAGGTGTAGGGACTAAAATCTTGGCTTGTCAATGTTTTTTTGAAATGTAGTTCTGTCTGAATTGATCATGACCTTTCTTTGTTAGATTCTGTTTCTGCTGTGATACAAAATATGCATGATGCCGTTCTTTGTCCGTTCTTGTAAGTTGAAGCACAAGTTCTTACGTCGTATCTTTATTTCGTTTCGTCTTGTCCCTCTGTGTTGGTGGCGTTCTACAATAATTTCTCTGTTAACTTTAGCTTATTAACCTTTTTGCCATGCGGATTGTTAAATTTAGAGTCGCGACGCGTGCGTTTTCATTTGACGATGACCCTTTGTTCAGACCAGCTAGAAATCGTTACTCAACAATACATTTAGCAGTTACATTGACAGAAAAAGCCACGAAACTACGCCACGGATTCAGTCTTCTTAACTTTTCTCGAACAAATTGTGTACAGTATTTGTTACGGGTTTTAGTTTTGGATTTATTATTTTGCATAATTGTTAGACATATGCTCTACAATAACTTTTATTGTTTATGGCAATGTTGTCAGTTTGTATCAAAAGAGGAACGATTGGGTCGTTTAAATGGCACATTTTTAAGCAGTAGAGAAATGTTCAGTTTGTCTTGATCCTAAATTGTAAGTTTTCTCTTAAATTCTCTTAAAGTTCTTAACTTGAGGTTTGCTGCATAATTAATTAATTTGAGACTCGATTGTTTATGCACCCAGTGGTGTTTTAGGACCAGTTCTCTCATACCTCTAGAATTATAAGTCTAACATGAAATGAAGTGAAAAGCATAAGCAGGTCCCAACTGTATGTGGTTAGTAGGGGCACACTGCTCAGAAGCTGAAATGATTGCTAGCAGATTACAGACACAGGCCGTATGGAAATTGGCGATGTTTGGATTGTTTGTCGAATTTACTTATCTTTTATTTTAATAAAAATGAAGTTCAGGATCTGGGGATAGTCTGGCGTATAATTGTCAGCGTTTTAAAAACTGTTTTATTGTTTGAACGGTAAATCAGTATTTTTAGTTGACGAGGTAGATGCTTTGTAAATTTGATTCTTTGTTTGCAAACTTCGGCCCATGTGACAAGTACTCGTTTTTGTTACCATAAGCTTTTTGTTTTTATCTGTTCCATGATATTTTATTTACAGTATGTATAGACTGTGTATTATTGTTGGTTAATAGCTGCTTTTGGCTTTTTACTATTGTATTGTTGGCTTTGTGCATATTTTCAATGTAATTTTAGTCTGCTTTGTCATTGTAGTGTATCATGTTGAGTTTTGGCGTAGTACTATATTTTTTACGTTCATGACGTACAAAATTGAAGTGGAAGATTCCGTGTTTGTGATTGTTTTGTTACAAATAAAGTGTTTTTGTGCATTGCTAACTTATCTGCAGTAAAAACTTGTAAATGTATATATTTATAGCATTTGCAGTGCTTTTTAATTTAGTTTAATTTAATTTAATAATTTTTAATTTAACCAGGTTAGCCTTAGGCTTAGTCTAATTTAGCCTACCCTATTTAGGTGTAAATGTAATTGGTAACTGTTGAACGTCGTGCGTAGTTTTACTCCTTCGAAATTTTTCCAATAGGCAAATGTTGGTTTGATTGCTAGTGAGCCTTTTCAGCACCCTGTGTTTGTATTAGGGATGGGACGATTTTTACAAGGAAATATATGTAATGGTTTTCTGAACTTTTTCGGCGATTTTTACTATTTACAAACTCAGAGCGGCATAGTAGGTGGATTATGTTAAATCTGATGAAAATGTATTTTGGTTTTTTCGAAGAATCGGAAAAAAGTATGCGGGACATGTTTTTAAAGTTAATTCTTAGTGAAGTATCAAAAAGATGTTTTCCAAGTAATAAGAGGATATACATGAACGTGACTAAATTTGGAATTTAATGTTTTTTACTTTTAATTTAATAATGGAATTTAATTTTTGTTAAATGTGTTTACGATTGAGTACCTCGGGTAGGCGTAATAATTCTATTACTAACAGTCGGGATGTCCGAGTGGTCTAAGGCGCTGATCAGAACTTACGGTCGGTGGTTCGATCCCCGAAGGCCACAAAGCTTTCTTGACTTTAGCCAAGCCAGCTATCCATCCTTAACTGGTCGGTAACTGGGTACCACTACGGTGGGAAGGTAACAGGAGTCGGTGTTGAAGGGCCGCCCCCCCTTCCTCGGTCGCAGTCATCAGATTAGTTGACACTCCTGGCTCTTCGGCTAAGAATCCGGTTATGAGCACCGGCACCCCATGTCCTGTGGCAGGACGGAGATATCTCCTGGAGTAAACCTTTACCTTTTTACCTACCAGTGGAGTGTTTAACAGAGTTCAACCCAAAATTGTTAAATCGTCTGCATTTGTTTACGAAATGTGTTACCTGCGAAGACCACAGACCCGGTGTAGTTGAACCGCCAAGGTGTACGGAATTTCCCTGTAGCTGGCTTTAAGACATCGTTTGCTGAAACTATTTTAATTCTTGTAGTCAATACTGGAACCTTTGTTAGTGGTTATATCGTAGCGAAACCTTTAAGGGGTGCGACTAAAATGGGGGTGCCCCGAATTTATGCGATTGGCCTACTTTTTGGCGAAGTTAGAGAGCATGGGTGTGGTCAAAAAATACTGGGTCGTCGTTGGTGCTTAGCTGCCTTCCAAGTTCCAGCCATGTGCAGTCGTCGGGTTTATGTGCCCGGCCCCCCCCCCCCTTTTTACAACTACCAACATAATTTAATATAATGGAATTTAATTTTTGTTAAATGTGTTTACGATTGAGTACCTCGGGTAGGCGTAATAATTCTAAGACTAACAGTCGGGATGTCCGAGTGGTCTAAGGCGCTGATCAGAACTTACGGTCGGTGGTTCGATCCCCGGAGGCCACAAAGCTTTCTTGACTCTAGCCAAGCCAGCTATCCATCCTTAACTGGTCGGTAAATGGGTACCACTACGGTGGGAAGGTAACAGGAGTCGGTGTTGAAGGGCCGGCCCCCCTTCCTCGGTCGCAGTCATCAGATTAGGTGACACTCCTGGCTCTTCGGCTGAGAATCCGGTGATGAGCACCGGCACCCCATGTCCTGTGGCAGAACGGAGATATCTCCTGGAGTAAACCTTTACCTTTTTACCTACCAGTGGAGTGTTTAACAGAGTTCAACCCAAAATTGTTAAATCGTCTGCATTTGTTTACGAAATGTGTTACCTGCGAAGACCACAGACCCGGTGTAGTTGAACCGCCAAGGTGTACGGAATTTCCCTGTAGCTGGCTTTAAGACATCGTTTGCTGAAACTATTTTAATTCTTGTAGTCAATACTGGAACCTTTGTTAGTGGTTGTGTCGTAGCGAAACCTTTAAGGGGTGCGACTAAAATGGGGTGCCCCGAATTTGTGCGATTGGCCTACTTTTTGGCGAAGTTAGAGAGCATGGGTGTGGTCAAAAAATACTGGGTCGTCGTTGGTTCTTAGCTGCCTTCCAGCCATGTGCAGTCGTCGGGTTTATGTGCCCGACCCCCCCCCCCTTTTTACAACTGCCAACATAATTAATTAAAAATTTCTGCTGGCTGTAAGCCCTGGCTTCAAGGTTGCCATTAGCCAATATGATTTGGCACATGTCCCCCTATCTGCAGAAAAATACTAGACGTCTCTATCTTATCTGCATCTGAGGGAATTATTCTTCAAAGTTGAAGTTTTGGCAAAAATTTAAAAAATTTGGCTAACGAAAGAAAAATTTTACTACTGGTGCGAGCTATAAGGCTGTAATTTGGCATACACAGAGGCCCTATTGGAGTACTCATTTATGCCAAATGGCAAGAAATTCTGCCTCCTGAAAAATTTTATGTCAACTTTATCTTCAAACACTGCCAAAATGGACATTCTTAGTCTGGCGTATCCTGAGTAGAAGCTTTCTGCAGCCTTAGAAGTCACAGACCTTCACCAAGAGTTCATAATTTATTCCTTTATATTATAGAAGAAGAGTAAGCCACTAGAGGGCTTCTCTTCTTGGCATTGCGTAACGGTGCTCCGACCACAATGTTCCCCCGTTTGGTGGGGGGGGGGGCGGGGGGTAGGCAAAAGGGGTCCCCGTTTGGCGGGGGGGGGGGGTAGGCAAAAGGGGTCCCCGTTTGGCGGGGGGGGGGGGAGGCAAAAGGGGTCCCCGTTTGGTGAGGGGGGATATATATGCAAAAGGGGTCCCCGTTTGGTGGAGGAGTGTGCAAAAGGGGTTCCCCTTTGGTGGGTTGGTAGGCAGAATAGGGTCCCCGTTTGGGGGAGGGTCGCCAAGTCAGGCTAAGATTGGATGAATCTGATTGGCTGTTGGCGACCCCCCCCCCGAACGGGGGACCTCCTTTGTCTCCCCCCCCCCCCCCCCCCCACCAAACGGGGACCTGTCATTGCTACCCCCCCTACCAAACGGGGGACCCATTTGCGAATGGAACAAAAGCTACCGTATATAATCCTCTACTCTACCACCCCCCCCCCCAACCAAACGGGGAGGGGGTCTCTGCAATCTAATTGGCTGTTGGCTACCCCCTCACCAAACGGGGACCTCTTTTCTTCTACCCCGCCCACCAAACGGAGGGCGGGGGTATGCTTTGTCGAACAGAGCTCCCCCCCCCACCAAACGGGGGAACATTTGCGTATTGTGGGCGGAGCACCGTTACGCAATGCCAAGAAGAGGAGCTTTCTAGTGGCTTACTCTTCTTATTTATAGTGCAAGTATGCACTCTTGCCTTCACTGATCGAGCTGAAATTTGATGTGGGTGTATTTTCAAACATGCTGAGTTCAAATATCTCAAAAAATTTTAATTTCAAAAAATTTGAGTTTTTCGATTTCTGGGGTACCATTGCCCAAAAAATGCGATTTTGTTAATTTTTAAAGATTAAAGTTGACAAACATTTTTCAGGCGGCCGAATTTCTTGCCATTTTGCACAAATGACTACTCCAATAGGGCCTCTGTATATGCCATGACAGCCTTATAGCTCGCACCAGGAATAAAATTTTCCTTTCGTTAGCTGAAAATTTTTAAATTTTTGCCGAAACTTCAACTTTGAAGAGTGTATAATTCCCAGAGATGCAGATAAGATACAGACGTCTAATATTTTTCTGCAGACAGGGGCACGTGTGCCAAATCATATTGGCGAATGGCAACCTTGAAGCTAGGGTATTGCAGCCAGCAGAAATTTTTAACTAATTATGTTGGTAGTTGTGAAAGGGGGGGGGCACATAAACGCGACGGCTGCGTATGGCTGGAAGGCAGCTAATAACCAACGACCAAGTATTTTGACCACACCTATGCTCTATACCTTCGACAAAAGTAGGCCAATCGGACAAAGTTCGGGGCAAAAGTTTAGTCGTCCCCCCCCCTTAATACAGGGATAATTTTTGGGTGACCGGAAAAATATGGAAAAAAAACCGGAATTTTTTCTGGCAATCTTTTTCCCGGAAATAGACCAGCTCAAGTTTGTATATATTAGTTCCATCTTACAGTCCTTCGTTTCATTCCTTTGGGAAGATCCTTGTTTCTTCAGCATCGTGCAGTTCGATATGAGTACTGTAAACGCATCTTGTAACGCAAGTTTTTCTGTTAATGGTAGACGTTATTGTGATGTTTTATAATAAGGGAATTATAGGTTTCGTAGTATTAAGCTATAGAGTTCGACTATAATTTAGGGTAGTGCCGGGGCCGGACTGTACAGGCCGCGCAAATTTTTTCAATGGCCCTGCTCCGTAGAACGCCGAGGCCAATTTGCTCAGTATGTATAGCAACTTTGTTCTACATTTTCTGGGGTGCATACAGATTTTTTGGCTTGTGTAGCTCACATTTCTTTTTAATTTACTTAAATTTGTCTTAAAACTGTGCTGGGTGGTAGCTTATCACAGCAGCTTGCGTTCATGTTTTTTATTTAATATTTGCTAAGTTTATCTGCTTAGTGAAATGCGTCCTCTGCTTAGTTGACTGAATAAAACCAACTTGGCGAAACTTGGAAATTTTCCTAAACTTATATATACAACCGCAATGTGACAACTTTAGTCTTCTTTATAAGCTGAATATATAGTGCACATTGCACAAAGTAAGCTACCTGCGCCCGAAAAGCAGCTGAGCTATTTTAACCTGCTTGTGAACTCCTAAGGCAGGTTGGATTAAACGTGTTAATTAACATTTCGCGCGAGCAAACAAATTTATCTCGCTAAACTCCAGCTAGTTAAAATTAAATCCTTTAACTATTTTAAAAAAACTTGGCGCGAAAAGGATCGAGTTAATTTTAACTCGATTGACTCTCGCTCGAAAAGATCTTACGTTTGAAAATATGGGTAGTTTTTGCCAATTTCTGACAGTTGCCCAGCAGCTGCATTGTTATGATTATATTCATTCGAAAGATCTCGTTGCGCCGGCGCCCAACATCTTTGCTTTCTTATGGCATCTTTTTAGCAAAATAATCTTGGTGCTTGATGTTGTTTTACTACTTGAGAATGTTGTTTCCCATTTAGGGCATATATAAATTTTTAAAATTTGACTAATCGAGCTAAAATTTGGCATAGGTATGTTACCATTCTGGTGTCATCTCGCAGTTCAAATATCGCAAAAAATTTTCGATTTCGAGAAATTCGAGTTTTTTCGATTTGCAAGGGGAGGATTAAGGGAAAGCAGTGTTGGGCGCGGGCCGCGGGTACCCGCGGGCACCCGCGGGTACCCGCGGGGCGGGGCGGGGCGGGCCAAAAATTAGTACCCGCTGTGGCCCGCGCGGGCCGATGCGGGCCAATTTTTTGTGAGACAAGATAAGAAAGTTTGAATTTTTGACGAATTCTAGCATTATAATGGAACTTTTCCTCATTGAAATAAATTTTGTCTTCCTTTCCCCACTTCTCTTGTTCTTACTTCTTTTCTGCAGCTAATAAGTGGCGCTTGGTCTTGGTGGACTCGATTTGTTCAAATTGAAAACAAATGTTTACGGTTTTTATGTTTTGGTTGGTTGATCGTCCCTTTAGAGCGTCGTTTTCAAACGAAGTAGTTATCTCAAATTTCAGAATTAGAAAGAGACCGAGCTTTGCTTACAAGGAAACATTTTACTGGCGACATAAAACAAGCAAAGGTATTTTCTAGCTTTTCAGACAGACCAGTTAAATTACAGACTGACAGTCTTTAAACACCGATTTCTCCTTTGACTTGACCATTGAGAATTTTGTGTGTACATAATACGTAAACATAGCAAATTTTAGATTTTTAAATTTGCTTAATTTCTGCACTTTAAGCATACTATCACATAGAAAACGTTTTATTGGGTTTAAAGCCAACCCGGACCCATCTTAGTCAACAATTGGCCATTTGACGAAATTGAAACTTTGGTAGAATTTTACTTGATTTCGGTCACCTGGACAACACATAGAAAGATAAAATTTATACCGATAAAATAGAAAGGTAAAATTTATACCGAATTGACCAGGAGGCTCTACTGAGCTAAGAATTGCATGAATTTTCCTTTTGCTGCTACAAAAATTTATCTTGAAATTTGGGTCTTTTCTCGCACATGGAGTTTTCCCCACCGAGTCTAGATCATCCCCAGGTCGCACCACAGGCAGGCACTACAGTCAAATCGCACATGCCACTGCAAAGTTTAAGACATATCCTCTGCGAAACTGTAACTGTAATTCGTTTTGGGCAATGTTTTCCAGTGGTATAGGATTTCACTCCAAAATTCACCGAAATTTTCAAAGTTTCAAAAAATAGCTGAGGAGCAGCGGGGGGCTACAATAATACAGTTGCTAGGCCAAAATTCTTACATTAGAAGTCAATAAAAATTTGAAAAACGCACGACTGCAACTATATGAATGCTTTTGAAAACAACAATCGCGCTTATATGGCAGTTTCTATGGAAAAAACGTAGAATAATCAATGAAAGTAGCAATTATTTAATGCTATGTTGCTTGCATAACCTAAATTTAGTTGCGGGTCGCCGCGGGCCGAATTTTATTGATGCGGGTCGCTGGCCGGCCCTGCGCGGGCCAAAAATCTGAGCGCGGGCTGCGGGGCGGGTGCGGGCCGCAAATTTCGGCCCGCGTCCAACACTGAGGGAAAGTGAAAATTTTTGTTGCCGAGTTTGCTGAAGTGTTGCATATAGGGGTTTTCTGGACGTGAACACGTATCCGAAACCCATACAAGATTTTAGCCCGATTGGTCACATTTTATGAATTTTCGCACTGGGTGAAGGTTAAAATGGGAAAGACATGCCAGAACTAGTTGGTGAAGTAGTTTACACGCTTTGAATCCAGTACTATCAGGGTATTTTTAGGGATTTTTTTCGGTGGGGGGGATTTTCGGGGGGGAAGTTTTTTGCAAAAATTAGCTAAAAGTAGGTATTTTGGCGTATTTTACACGTACGTAGAAAGGCAAAAAGTTCTGAAAAATGCCAGGATTTAAGTTAAAAATAGTCATTTTTATGAAAAATCTCCGGCAAAGCCGTAAAATTTTTGAAAATTTGCCCATTTTTGGCAAAAATTTGGGCCCAAAAAGGTCCCGGGGGGAAAGCAAAAATCCGGAGGGGCCATTTCGTGGGGAAGGCATTTTCGGGGTGAAGGTCAATTTCGGGGGGGCCCTCGCCCCACCCCCGGAAATAAACACCCTGGTTATACTAGTTTTTCAACGTTTTTTCAAATGCCAGAATTTCTTGACATTGTACAATTATGCGAATTGTGCTGATTTAGGGTCTGGGTAAAATCCGGCCCCGGACCCGGCCCCGGCCCACCTAGGTAAAATCCGGCCCCGGCCCCGGCCCCATCACTGGCTAAAATCCGGCTCCGGCCCCGGCCCCGGCCCAGGGTAAAATCCGGCCCCGGCCCCAATAAAATCCGGCCCCATTGTACAATGAGCGAGAATTATATATTTTGTAATTTCTATATATACGAAAGCTGTTTATGTCACAAATGAATGCAAACAAAGAGAGAAAGTTCAATGAAAAATTCTTCTTTTGTGTGGCCCTATATATGACCTTTACATTTATTTGACCAAAGTGTGTGCAATATACTCATGCATAGACAATGAATTGTTGAAATGGCATAAACACAGTGTAGACTCTGCGTGAGGAGTTATGCAAGATTATAATTGTTTAACAGTTATATAGAACTTCTATTTTGAAATTTTATTATACGTTACTATGTAATGTATAGAATTTTAAAGTAACTTTACCGTTACTACGTAGCTTCAATCTATAGACATGTATATATTTTCTGAAAGCTGACAAAAAGGCCATTAATACTGTGGGGATAAGATTATGAATAAACCTTTTTTAAGGATTTTAATTTTTAAGGATCTTTTGCGTTTTCCCACCTCCCAGCCCTAACTTTTGATTTTTCGGATTCGTGCTCAGCGCCCCAGAAAACCCCTGTATGCAAGTTTTCAGTAAAATTTTTTGGTTCCCCTTGGTCCCTCCTTACCAAACTAAAATTTTATATTTTTTAAAATTTGTTAAAAGCTTAAAATTTAAAGGATCTCTTTAACGTTACCCCCCCCAACAAAAGTTGTTCAACTTCAAAGGCTTATTGCAAGAGATCAACAGAACTGTAAAGCATGATTTATACATCGTTGGAATGCTCGGGATGTGCTCTATTTAATGGCGTAAAGCAGTTTGCTGTAGCTTGCTCCTATGAAAAGTTAAAGCTAGCGAAAGTTACCGTTTTTTTACGATTTTTGGTAGTCTTTTAAGCTTAACTTTTCATAGGAGCAAGCTACAGCAAACTGCTTTACACCATTAAATAAACCAAATCTCGAGCATTCCAACGATGTATAAATCATGCTCTAAAGTTCTGTTGATCTCTTGTAATAAGCGTTTGAAGTTGACCAACTTTTGTTGGGGGGGATAAAGTTAGAGATCCAAATTTTTTAATTTTTGAATTTATCAGCCTCCAGTATGCACCCACCCCAAATTCCAAAGTTACTGGTCAAAAAATCAAAAATTAGGGCGGCTGGGGGGAAAGCGCAAAGGATCCTCTGAAGACAGTTTTAAATTCTGTTTTCCATTAAATCAATTAAAAATTAAATTAAAATTTAATCTCGTTTAGAACTCTAGCTGAACTAACTAAAGGCCGAATCAAAAAACGGACTCCAAAATCGTGTTCAGCGACCCTGAAAACCCCTCTACATGACACTCAACATATGTCTACTTTCCGCCACTTAACTACAGACCATAACATATCATGCATTCATGTTTATCTAAGTGTTTACGAAAACCGGTTTTTAGACGGGGCCGGATTTTACCCTGTTTTAGTCTCCTATGTAAAGTGGGGCCGGGGCCGGATTTTACCCAGGTGGGCCAGGGCCGGGGCCGGATTTTACCCAGACCCCTGATTTACTGCAACATTGACTTTATACTTGCTGTTGTATTTTTAGGTTGTCATCTAACTCATTTTAGCTTTATTTCTAACAGCTTTACCCTTTGTTACAAGCCATGACTGTTATTACCTCACTGCGTGAGTCTATGCCTGGATATTTTACGGGTCCTCAGGATCAACCATACCCTCAGTCTGTGATTTTTATCCCAGATCTCCTGCCTGAGGTAGGTAATGATTCAATTCAATTCAATTTATTGAAAGCAGAGAGTAGAGAAAAAGACAAAGACACAAACAAACAAAACACGAGAGTATTAGGGATCGACCGGATCCAAAATTTTGCCGGATCCGGACCCGGATCCGGATCCAGTTTGGATCCGGCCGGATCCGGATCTAGTCATCAAAATACATGCAAATTTTTAAAATTTTGTTCTTTGATTTTGTTAATGTTTATGGGTTTTTTGTATATTTGGTAATGTTTTAATGCTGATAGTGAATTTATTTAATACGTTTCAACAATTTCTGTTTGTTTGAATGCTGCAAATGACTTAAACATTTAGCTTGAAACAAGCAATTGTTAAGTATATAACGAATTTTTGAAATGTATGAATATGCCGCAGCCGCAAACATGGAACCGTTTACAATCAAAGTTTTTCAAAAAAATCAGCTTAAGTAGATTAACATTAACATTAACTTCTTATATACATGGAGTTTGAGAAAAATAAAACCAATACCGTTGCTGCTGAAAATAGTTATTTACGAATAAATAATTCAAGTTATAGTTTTATTAGCAACCAGGATTTTCAATTTAAAAAACGTTTTGATCCAGTTAATTCGATTATGTTGTTGCATACCGGCAGTTAAATTCTTTGTAGCAGCGGCTGAAGCCTAGCAAGGCTCACCGCAACCGATACGAAAACAAACTCCGAATTTTCGTTTTCATTAAATATATATTAGAAACGAAATCGTTAGGATGAAAGTAGTCAGCACGGCTCATTTATATACGTATGCTCGTATTTATCTATTTATGTATTCAGTATATTTGTGAAACGGCAGTATTTGCTGATCTATTTTACTTGGAACCATCTGAAAAATTTCACTAAAGTTAAATTTTTTGAGTTTACAAGTCAGTTAAGCTTACTTGTCTAATAATTTTGCAATATATAAGTATGGTTAAACGCAGTAAAGTACAGTTAAGATTTTGCTACTACCGAGAATTTGAAGGAAACCATTTTCTTAAAAGGATCACTTGAAAATTCAGAAAAGCACAATTTAAAATGTAGAAAACCCAACACGTCAAGGAGTCTGAAAATTGCAAATTTGTTAAATTTTTGTCTATAGATGTAGGAAAATAACCATATATACGCATGGACACCTATTTAACAGTGATTTATAAAAAACATATATATACATATAATTATGGTTAAATTAAAAAAATTCATTTAACCTGACATGCATAAAAATTAGTTAACAAAATATCAACGTCTACTGATTCGGGTTTAGTTGAATATTAAGGTACACGGGGGTCTGGGGGCGGCAGCCCCCAGTAAAAACCACACTCTTAACACGAAAATTTGCTTCTGGAAATTAATTTTGAGCGCTCCAGGCATTAATATTTTAGTTTCAGTAACAAATTTCCTTTGGTTCGTTAACTGAAAAAAGATCCGGATCCGGATGGTTTTTCTGCCGGATCCGGATCTGCAATATCCGGCAGGATCCGGATCCGGATCCGGATATCCGGTCGATCCCTAGAGAGTATATATACGTTCGTAAACAAAATTTAAGTCAAATTAAGTTGGTGCTTCAAACGATCCCTAAAAATCTCCGTGCTGGCAGCCTCCACTATGCTCGCTGGTAATTGGTTCCAAAATGGAATCACTCTAACAGAGAAGAAATGCTTTTTACAGGTCAGGTTATATATATATATATATATATACCTTGGTAGTCTCATTTCCAAGAATGACCCCTGTGCTCTCTATCAGATAAAAATAATTCAAATAAAATTTCACCAAAATGACAGTCTAGACAGGGCTTGATAAGAAAATAATTTGTAGCCGGATTGCTCCACTGGGTAGTTCTGCAGAGTCCAAAAAGTGACTACCTTGGTTTTTTTCCCCGACCTCTATACATGCTCATAAAATTCTTTAAATTTGCTGATCTATTTTACTTGGAACCATCTTAAAAATTTCACTAAAGTTAAATTTTTTGAGTTTACAACTCGGTTAATCATATAGCAAGGTTCACAAAAAAAAATCAAAAATCGAATTTTTGCTGGCAATTTCGCAAATGAAGTCCGATCGAAAAACTTTTGGTACGTATGGAACGGTAGTGACCCCCTCTACATATGGTGCAAATTTCATGCCGGTAGCCCTCGTGTAGCGTGAGTAATAAAAATTTTTTGTGATTTTTTTTTGTGAACGAATTCACAAAAAAAATCACTCGTTCACAAAAAAATCACCACCGGATCTGATCTCAGGATATAGCTAGGAAATTTTTCTTTTCATGCATAAATAGAGCATAGTCCATAGTGTTATTATGTAAAAAAATTTGGACCCCCAAGTTTTTTTTGCACAGGCTGAACTTCGAATTTTGGTTCTCGGCCCCCGGGTCCAAAGTGGCTACCCAGGCCAATGTGCTTGACCTTTATTATTGATACCAGGAAGCTAGGAATCCACTTATTTTGTGTTCTATTGCTCTAGTAAGCACAGAACAAACAATTTGGCGGAGTAATTTCGTATCTGGAATGGTCACGTGACTTGGCCTAGGGTCACGTGACCTGGGTCGGGGTCACGTGACTGACCAAAAATTTTATTTCAAGGTCCCAGAAGCCTAAAAATCACCTATATAGGTTTTCCATTGCGTAGAATTCAAATTTGGCATTAAGTCTTTGGTAGCTCTTGACCAGATAGGTGATCCTGACAACCCCCTGGGTCCGGAGGGTCGGGCCGGGTCCATCGGCCGGACCGTCTGCCAGAAGAGGGTTGAGGTACCTAATACATGCTCTATATAGGTTTCCGGGTGGCTGAGCTCGAATTTGGCATTAGTTTTACCCTAGCGGTTGCCCCAGAGGCATTTTACAAAAAGTTGATAGTGATTTTTCTTTTGTGAACTTGTT
>JASAND010020397.1:0-17343 GCA_030248195.1 Trissonchulus latispiculum
ATTGTAATCAGCAAAATGACACAGTTTGCGGTAAACATTATTGCGGCACAACTACAAATGATGAGTAACAGTCGCTTACATTAGCAATGGCTGAAAATGCGATTGTTGGCATAAGAATAGAAAAAAATTTTTTATGGAGGTTTGGGGGGGGGGTTGGGCGGGGGGTTATCCCCCCCAAAAATGGTCTCTGGCAGGGTTTTTTGTGCATTTTACTGTGCATATGCACACTTTTTTTCCAAAATGCACACTTGAATTTAAAAATGCACACATAAATGCACAGTCAAATTTAGCTTCCGCTAACCACAAAATGCTCTAAAAAATTTCCAAAGTGCTTTAAATTTTAAAAAAGCTCTAGCTTTTAGCTGGGGGCTGCCGCCCCCAGACTCCCGCTTTTTTTCACGTATATACTATTTTTCGGTCATGGCAACGTCGCAACAACCTTTCTTTGTTTTATTCTTCCTTACTAAAGCCACTAATTATTGAAATATTTTTGCTTTAGATTGCAAGTATATATTTATACTAGTGTGCGTTTCTTCATCGTCAAAAATAAAAGGCTGGATTAAGCCAATTTTTTTAAAGCATTTCCTTACATTTTCTTCCTCTACAACGGTTCGACGTGTGCAATGCTAGCTCTCTTATTGCCGTTTGTTAATCTGTTAAAATGGTAAGAAATTGTTCATAAAAATTTCTTTCGTGTCCAAAATTCCAAAAAATTCCCAACTTCTGGGGAACTCCGCCCCAGACCTCCCCGTCGACTTTCAATCTAATTTCTGCATTATATATACGTTAGATATATATATATATATATATTAAATGGTTACCCGCAGAACAGGGCTGGATTACACCAATACGTAATTTCAGCTCAGATTTTATCGTTACTTTGAAGAAATTCTTGAATTATATATATATAAGTAAATTTGGCAGCAAATTGACAATCCTATGTTGATTTTATGTTATTCACAATTTTGCGCTTAATAGGTTCACAGCATTGCAGATCAAAAACCCGACACCTACAATACGTTAGTTTGTATAGTTCTGCATTTGCCTAAATGTCAGTATACGTGTGCTAACCAGTTAAGATTTAAAATCGTCATCAAAACATCAACTAAAGCATGGGATTCCAGTTGAAGTCAAAAATGCGTAGAACACAAAATTACGACCAAGAATGTACGTTATAGTTCAAAATAAGCAGTTTTTTTAAAAATGCACACATTTTTTCTAAAATGCACACTCTTTTTTAAAAATGCACACTTGTCCGCAACCCTAAAAAAACCCTGGTCTCTGGATTTTTGAGTGCCCAAATTTCTGCCAAAAATTTTCAAATTTTCCTTCTTCGCCGTTTGACAGAGAAAAGGAAACTTTTGGGGGAAAGCTTGGGGAGGGGGAGAGAGGGGGTTCTTGGGTCTTGGGGGAGGGTACCTTCTCTAAATAACCCATTTGATTCAGTGTTCTAGATATATACGTACGTCTGTGGATCTCTACCCCATGAAAATATGGACTGCTGTGACTCACGTTCCTGTTCCTTTTCTCCGGACGGATTTTGATTGACTGATTGATTGATTGATTGATTGATTGATTGATTTGAAAAATGGACCACAGCAAAGACCATCCTGTGAAATGCTTTAGTGACTGTGGTTTTGATATTGCTCATCTGGATCATTTTGTATTTTGCCATTCCTGTGGTAAAAGCCACCATGCTCGCTGTGTCGGTCTAATTCCACAACTCTTCAACAACTTTAAAAAGATGCAGAAATTTAATGTCATCTGGCTCTGTGATGGCTGCCTTAAAGCCTACACTACACCGACAAACTTGTGTGTATGCTCCACTGTTGCTTGCCAGACGGCGATGCCTGCGTCATATGCCAAAGAAGTTCAAACTGACCTGCCTACCCCCTGCACGCCAGTCGTCACTGCTGATAACCCTGTTCCCAGCCCCCGCATTGTCCCTTTTTCTGGTCAGTTAGATCCCTTATCTTGCTTCTACCACTTTAACTTTACGTTTGACGGAGTGGGTTTCATTTCTGCTGAGCATGCCTTTCAGTATAACAGGCTAATGTTTTATGGCTACGATGAAAGAGCCAAGAAGGTTATCGAAGCGCCTAGTCCAATCACGGCGAAGAAACTTGGGCAAATTTGCCGAAATTTACCCAATCGGGATATGTCCTACGAATTGTTACTGATGAAGGACATCCAGAAAGCCAAGATTGAACAATGCGCTTCATTTCGTGAGTCCCTCCGTCGTTCCGAAAATGACATCCTTGCTCATTCTACCTATCCTACTCGAAATGCCTATTGGTCAACTGGCCTTCATAAGGACGCCCAGCACACTTCGTCAAACTTTCCATGTCAGAATGTTCTTGGAAAGATATTGATGGAATTGCGGCCATTTATTGGAACTGAAGAAGACTACACCACAGATTACGATGCTGTGGAATTTGGAAATGTGGTCCAAATTGTGAGAGATGGGGAAATGCCCGTGCAGCCCACGACAACATCCCACCCGATAAAGCTTGCCACCAAAGCCAGGCAAGGAGGCAGCGGGCGCATTACCAAACCTGCGAAATCTGCCCCCTTGTGCTTTCATTGCGGAATTAAAGGTCATGTTATTGGAAACTGTCGACTTAGGAAATTTGGCCAAGTCATCTGCCATTGTTGCCACAATGCTGGGCATAAACGTCGCAATTGCCCGTTCAGATCAACCCAGGTTAGTTCTATTCAAGCTCCTGTATGTCCTCCTGCCCCGGTTATCCCACGCGTGCGACGTCCATTGCTACCTGACCCTCCCTTCCAAAGCTTATCCTACGCCAACGCGCTCACGCACAGGCTGGATTCAGCAAATTTTCCTCCTCTTCAATGATGGTGTGGCCAAGGTAGGATGGCCGAAACCACTGCTGTTACTACTACTACTGCTACTACTACTACTACCACTACTACTACTGCTACTACTTCCACCACAACAGCTGCTGTCTCTTATTCATCTACTTCTGCTGCTGCTACTACTACTACTACTACTACTACTGTACCGGCCACTGCTGCTACGTCATATTTACTCCCAACTACTGCTGCCGGAAGTACGAGGATTGTCTTTTGTAATGTAAGAAGTATATGTAACAAGTTCCTACAATTCCATTTTGAGGTATGTTTGCAATATAACTTTCCTGATATTATTTGCTTGAATGAAACTTGGCTTAAGGTGCTGGTATCGCTTTGTGTAAATTCGACCCTACAAGCTTCAATTCTTTATGAAAGTACCTGAAACTTTCCAAATTCGTTATTTTCGTGCTCTTTAACATTCTGGGACCAGTCCCGGATTTTTAAGTGTAAAGATAAGAAAGTTTTGGTTTTAGCCCTTATTCTCTCAGTACATAGTCGCTACACCGGATTGGTTGTTATGGCTGGAAAGATGGCACCAAAATGAACATTTTTGCTTTTACAACTTTTGAGCTACCTCTAGTGGTTAAGGCAGTATAAGCCAAAAACGATTTTTGGGGCCAAAAAATGGCCATTTTTGACGAAATCAGTTTTTTCAAAATTACTGCCAAATCTTACAGACAATTTCGGCTTATTTATGCTCAATCGATACACCGTCAAATTGCTCATTTTATCAATACCTATTCGCTGGAGTTCGTTACTTTATGCTAGGAAATTCGTCGAAAAACCATTTTGGCAAAATTGCGATTATTTTGTTTTGAACATTGATTTCTCAAAAACTGCCCAATGGATTCGCGTGATTTTTGGCTGAATGAAAATTCGCCCTATTGCGGAGGGACCTTTTTCTTGGTTTGAGCTAAAACTTCTCCAGTTGTGAGAAAACTGAATAGAAAGTTGCGAAATTTCGTGTCATCGCGCTTTTGCCAGATTTTCTCACTGAGAGCCAAATTGTTGAGTACTGGAGTACTGGTTGAGCCAAATCCAAAAAAATGTCCCTCGGCCCACATGTCCTTCGTATCATGGCACAAGGAAAAATTTTGGCCGATTCTACAGTTTTGAGAAATCGATGTTCAAAAATTTTTGGTCTATATTCAGTCTGTCAGATGTCAGCATGTCGGAAGTTTTTTGTTATTTTTTGCCAATTTTGCTAGTTTCGTAAGCTCATGTTAATGTACAGATTATAAGCTTTAAAACGATGTATAAAGCTCTTTCCAACTCCCAAAATTGCGAAAGTTATAGCGTTTCGAAAAATCACCACAAAAGCACTGCACAAAAGGATACCAGCACCTTAAGGAAGATTACCCTTCTAGCCTATTTGTCTGTAGTGCGGAATATAATGTGTATCGCGAGGATAGGGAAAATGGGGGGGAGGGGGGAGGAGTAGCCATTTTGGTCAAGAAGCACCTGCCGAGTAGAAAATTAAAATTGCCTGATCTAAATTCAATAGAAGGCATTGCTGTAGAAGTGGGTGGGATAGGCAATCGAAACTGCATATACGCAACTTTTTATCGCCCTTCAGTGATGGACATTGATTGCTTCCATAGTTTGGAAAAGTGCTTGAAGTCACTACTGAGCAAACGAAACCCTCTTATTGTCACTGGTGATTTTAATTTGCCTGGTATTGATTGGAAGGTGCCCCAGGCCTCGTCAGCATATAAACAAAATGATTTCATGAATCTATTCCTTGAAAATGGTTTTTGTCAGAAAGTTCTTGAACCTACAAGGGGAAACTCGACCCTTGACCTTGTGTTTGAAAGTGATCCAAACTTGGTTTCTAATGTTAGTATTCAACCACCTATTGCAAATAGTGACCACTGTTGTCTTTCTTTCATTGTCAATGAAAAGACCCCCTTGCCCACTGAACAGACCTACTTCAATTGGGACCAGGCTGACTTTGCAGGTATGCTGTTAACCCTTGAAATGATGAATTGGACAGATTTCTTTGGTCCCTATTTTACAGTAAATGAAAAATGGCTAGTCTTTAAGGAACTGTGCCTTCAAATTATTGATAAGTATGTGCCGAAAAAAACAATTTCTAGTGGTAAAAGGCCAAAGTTCCCGAAAAGCATACCACGTCTCCTTTCGCGCAAGAGGCGTTTGTATAAAAAATTTCGGCAGGTACCTTTACATGAAAACCGCTTAAAATATGAGAGAATTTTGCGAAAGTGCGATACTGAAATCAAAAGTTTCTACTTGACTTCTGAATTAAAATTTGTAGAAAAGCCTTCGAATCGTACCTTTTTTGCCTATGTCAAACGTAAATTAAACTGTAATGATGGTGTGCCTGTGCTTAACGTTGATGGTATAACTGCAAGTGATGATACGGCAAAGGCTAATGTACTAAACTCTCAGTTTGAATCTGTATTTGTACGGGATAATGGTAGGGGGGGTAAATCTTGTAGATAAAGATATTGATCACGGTTTTGAAAATATTCTTTTCACAGCAAAATCTATTCAGGACGCTATAGCCACCCTAAAGCTTACGTCTGCGGCGGGTCCGGACAATATACCGGCTCGTTTTCTTAAAATGTGTAATCAGCAAATCTGCCGTCCTCTTCAAATTATTTTTCAACAATCTTTTAATGAGGGCACTCTTCCAGAGGACTGGCTTGTCGCACACGTGGTTCCTATCTATAAAGGAAAGGGCTGTCGGTCTGAGCCTGTAAATTATAGACCTGTTTCTCTAACTTGTGTATGCTGTAAAGTCATGGAAAAGGTTTTGAAGCTTTTTCTTTTGGATCACCTCCTCAAAAATAAGCTCATTACAAAAGAGCAACATGGCTTTCTATCCCATCGCTCTACTCAAACCCAGTTACTTGAGTGTTTGAATGCATGGACAGCCATGCGAGATAAAAAAGAAGGGGTCAAAGTTTTGTATCTGGACATAAGTAAGGCTTTCGATTCGGTCTCACATGTTAAACTCATGAGCAAACTTGCTGCATATGGAGTAAGGGGACTAGCTTTGAAATGGCTGTATGCATTTTTGAGCGGAAGAACTCAGTTTGTGAAAGTGAATGGAGTCTTGTCTGTGGTGGGTGAGGTTATAAGTGGGGTCCCCCAGGGTAGTGTTCTGGGACCAGTACTTTTTCTGATGTACATAAATGATCTCCCTGACGTTGTTTCCAAATCAGGTATAAAAATATTTGCTGACGACACTAAAATTTATTTTTCGGGTACTTCGCTCAATGATTTTGCTAGCTTTGTAGTTGATTGTGCTAGTATTTTTGATTGGGCTGATAAAAATCAACTCTCGATAGCTTTTCAGAAAAGTATGCTTTTGGAAATTGGAGTCCCGTATATTATTAGCGATTTTGAAGTAAATGAATACAAGATACCAAAAACGGATATAGTAAAAGATCTTGGCGTCTATATAACACCGGATTTGAAGTTTTCTACACATTGTGACAAAATTTGTGCAAAGGCCTACCAGAAAACTGCTCTCATTTTTAAGTCGTTTTGGTGTCGAGACTTAAAGTTTTTAGTAGCCATGTTCTCCCTGTACGTAAGACCAATTTTGGAATACAACTGTTGTGTTTGGTCTCCCTATCTAAAAAAAGACATAGCCAAGTTGGAATTAGTTCAGCGTAGATTCACCAAACGAATCCCTCACATTCGGAAACTTTGCTATAAGGACCGTCTTAAATTGACGGGTCTAGAGCTGTTAGAGAGTCGGAGATTAAAAGCAGATCTTGCTCAAACCTATAAAATAATCCATCAACTGGATACTGTGAATTCAGCGGATTTCTTCACATATGCGGTGATTTCGGGTACTAGAGGTCATGCCCTGAAACTTTTAGCCGACAAAACTAAGCTAGACTGCAGGAAGCACTTTTTCTCAAACAGGGTAGTGCCAATCTGGAATACTCTGGAAAGTGAAGTTGTAACCGCCCCAAACATCTTCGTTTTTAAAAAGCTTTTGGATAAGGTTGATCTTAGCCGTTTTCTTAGGTACGATTTTGATCAGTAGGTGTATATGCATGTATTATATATATATGTACTGGCGACATTCAAAATCAGCATTTTTAGTGTGAGTATTATGCAGTTAGTACGTAGATGTATATACTTATGGACGTGTTATATACGTATAAGTTGATGTTTCTGTAGTGTTGGTGCATGCAGAATTTTGTATGTCACCTATTTGGCATTCTGTGACTATGTTTTTACTGCAATCAGTTCCGTGTGCCTGACTTGCATAACCTATGTTAGCCAAATAAAACGGTTTCATTCATTCATAAATAACAAGTTGCAGAAAAATTCATCCAAGGTAATTGAAAAAATATAAAGACAGACACTAGCTTTGCCACAGCAGAATTTACAGTGAAACATAAACAGCATTGTATTAATGAAACTACACAAAGAGTGCGCCTTTAGAAAAATAATTTGGCAGAGCGCTGAGCTCACACGTGCTATCAAATTTTTTGTTTATCCGCTCACTTGACTCAGGCAGGCTTGAGGCTAGAAAGTAGAATCCTGCTCAAGTGACGGATGACATCTGCAGTAGTTACAGCACTAAATTTATTATCGGTTTTTTTCTAACATAATGCGAACGTTGCACAGGATATGAAGCAGTCTAAATTTTATTTAACCTTGCATTTGAGGCTAGATTTTAACTACGTAGTTTATATGTTAATGTTTTGTTTGGCTTGCAAGATAGTAGAAACGGGGAGGGGGGGAGGGGTTTGAGCCATAGGTGTTATAGCCATAGCCAACCAGACTACAGTTTACCCCCTGTGAGACCCCCCCACGAAGAGGCCAGACCCCCCACCCCCCATACCCGACCTCAACTACTCCCCCCCCAAGTCGAGCTCAGACCCCCCTCCCCCCCCTAAAATAGGGTCCAAACAAGAGAAAAAATGCAAAATTTTTGCAAAAATTTTTGCAATTTTTCAAAATTTTTCTGAAAAAATTGTCGAGAAACAGTTAAAATCGCAAAAAATAGGTTCTAAAACGCAATACGAGCGGTTTTTTATTAGAATTATGTCGAAAATAGTAGATTTTATGTCCAAAAAGGGCCATTTTTAGCTGAAAAAAATTTGGGTACAGTTTGGGTACAGTTTTCTTTGAAAATTTCCGATTTTTGAGACACCCCAAGCCAGATTTGGACTTTTTACTCCCCCCCAACCCAAACAGGTGGTCCACCCATAGGTGTAACGGGGATTTGGGTTGGGGGGGCCCCCCCCCGGAATTTTGGGGGGGCCTTTTTTAGATCCCCCAACCCCCCCAAACCTCCCCCAGAAAAATTTTTCAATTTTTATGCCAAAAATCGCATTTTCAGCCATTGCTAATGCCGAAAAACATGAAAGCATTAAGTAATTTTGACATTAGACAGTGTTTTTAAACTCGAAAACTTGATTGCCAACATGTTTCTGAGTCCAGAATAAGGTCAATATTGAGTCTAAGTCCATAAAACCGTTATAAACGTGTATTTCTCGCAATAATAAACACGTTAAGCCAAAAGTTTGGACTTTTGTGAAAAATTTTGCCAAATTTACCCTAAAAACATAAACATTATTGCGGCACAAATACAAATGATGAGTAACAGTCGCTTACATTAGCAATGGCTGAAAATGCGATTGTTGGCATAAGAATAGAAAAAAATTTTTTATGGAGGTTTGGGGGGGGGGGTTGGGCGGGGGGTTATCCCACCCAAAATTTTTGACCAACTATACCGTTACCCCCTTTTTTCGCCAAACCCCCCTCCCTACTTTTTTCTGAACCCCCACCCCCACTTTTTTTGCCAGCCACACCTATGCCGTTACCCCCTCCAGATTTTTTGACGTACCCTCCCCCAACTTTTGGCTACCCCCCGAAGCCCCCAACGATTTTTGGACCCAAAAAGTTAGCTAAATTTGGCCGAAAAATGGTTTTTGAAAAATTTTTCTAAAATTTTAAAACGCCTAAACGTTAAAAACAAGCCTTATTGTGATGAAAGAAGGGCTAAATTGCAGACAATGTTGCATTTTCTGGCCATTTTTCGATTCTGAGGTCCGAATTCTGGGGGGGAGGTTGGGGGCATAGGTGTAACGGAGATTTGGGGTGGGGGCTCCCCCATAGGTGTAAGGTGGGGGGCGGGGTTGGGGGGGGGTAGCCCCCCAAGCATTTTTTCACCCCCCCCCCCCCCAGAAATTTTTGGGCGGGGGACGCCCCCCCCCCAACTGGAGGGGGGGCAGTCGCGCCGAAGGCGCGAAAATTGGCCAAAAATAGGGTATTTTTAGGGTAAATTTCGCAAAAATTTTCAAAAAGTCCAAATTTTTGGCCTAAAGTACTTGTTATTGCGAGAAATACACGTTTTTAATAGTTTTATGGACTTTTTGACTGAATATTAGCCTTCTTTTGAACTTAGAAACACCTGGACAATCAAGTTTTAGAGTTTAAAACCACTGTCTGTCTAATGTTAAAATTACTTCATGATTCGATGTTTATTAGTATTACAAACGGCTGAAAATGCGATTTTTGACATAAAAATTGAAAAATTTTTTTGGGTTCCTGGGGGGGTCTCCAGGGGGGCCTCCCCAGAAAATGTTGGGGGAGGGAGCCCCCCCCCACCCCAAATCTCCGTTACACCTATGGGCTACCCCCCCCCCAACTTTTTTTGGAGGGGGCCCCCTCTGGAGACTCCTCCCCCCCCAAACCCCCGCAGGACCCCCCCAACCCTCCCCCAAAAAAATTTTTCAATTTTTATGCCAAAAATCGCATTTTCAGCCGTTTCTAATGCCAATGAACATTCAACTATGAAGTGATTTTGACATTAGACATGGTTTTTAAACTGGAAAACTTGATTGCCAACATGTTTCCGAGTCCAAAATAAGGTCAATAATGAGTCAGAAAGTTCATAATACAGTTAAAAATGTGTATTCCTCGCAATAATAGACACTTTAAGCCAACAATTTGGACATTTTTAAAAATGTTTGCAAAATTTACTCTAAAAATACCCAATTTTTGGCCGTTTTTTCGCCTTCGGCGCGACTACCCCCCCAGTGGGGGGGGGGAGGGACTACCCCCCACAAAAAAGTTCTGGGGGGGGTTGAAAAAATGGCTGGGGGGCCACCCCCCCCAACCCCTCCCCCACCGTACACCTATGCGTACCCCCATCACATTTCGGAGGTCGGCCAAGAAGTTTTACCCCCCCCCCCCCCCCCGAAGGTCGGGTAGGGGGAAGGGGGGTCTGGTCACTCCGTGGGGGGTCTCATAGGCATAGTTTCCCAAAATTTTTGACCAATTTTACCCCCTCCCAGAATTTTTGAGATACCCTCCCCCAACTTTCGGCTACCCCCCGAACCCCCCCCCCCCAGCGATTTTTTGACCAAAAAGTTAGCTAAATTTGGCCCAAAAATGGTCATTTTTAGAAAAATTTTCTAAAGTTTTGACTTAAAATCACTTTTAAACGGAGCAAAAACGCCTAAACCGTTGAAACGGGCCTTATTTTGAAGAAAAAAGGGCTAAATTAAAGGAAATTTTGCATTTTTGGCCATTTTTCGAAATTTCTGAGGTCCGAATTCTATGGGGCGGTTGGGGGGGTATCCCCATCACATTTCTTGGGTCGACCACCAACCTTCCAAGATTTACCCCCCCCCCAAGACCCAAAGTTCCAGGGAAACTATGCTCATAGGGGGCTAACTGTAGCCTGGTACACCTATGCCCCCAGTTGGTGGGGCGACGTCTTTCCCAAAAAATTTCTGGGGGGGGGGGTTTGAGACCCCCCGGCCCTTTGGCTAAATTTGTGCCCAAAAATGGTATACATAGTTTTTTGAAAATTTTTTCTCAGATTTTTACTTTAATTTTAAGACGCTTTAAGACCGTGTATAAACGCTTAAAACTACGTATCAAAACCAGCTTTGTTTTAACGCAAAAGTGTTCAAATACGTACAATAAAGTATGCATTTTAGGCCATTTTTTTGATTTTCTGAGGTCCCAATTTGGGGGAGGGGGTGGTTCGGGGTGTTACCCTCCATTACATTTCGCGGGTTGACCACCAAATTTCCAATGCTTACCCCTCCCCCAACCAAAATTTCTGATGAAACTATGGGCACCTGCTAGTCAACTTAGTGCAGTGGGAGGCATAGGTGAGGCTGGGCAAAACTCTACTAGACAAGGCCAGAACTCTACTTGGGCGGCGTCAGAATCCCTCATGACCGGAACCCCAAATTCTTGGGAGTTACTTTTGACTGGAAGCTATGCTTTGCCCCACACTGTGCCAATCTGAAGAAGCGATGCAGGCCAAGAATAGCTATTCTCAGTGCCCTGGCTGGCAGGAGTTGGGGACCTGCCAAGGAAGACCTCAGGTTACTATTTATTTCCTATGTGCGCTCCCTTGTGGAGTATGCGATGGCCGCTTGGTATCCTTCCATTTCACAATCAACTGCAGATCGCCTGGACGTAATTCAGAACCAAGCTGCCAGAAGAATTAACGGATGCCTGCCTGGCACCCCAGCCACCTATGCTCAAATTGAAGCCAACCTCCCTCCCATCTCTCTTCGAGCAAAGGAACTCATCGCCATTGGGTACGAGAAATCAGTAAGGCTGCCTCCGTCGAATCCAAGGAATCGGATCAGCCTACTGGAGGTCCGGCAGCGGCTCAGCAGCAGTCAAAATTCCTGGCGTGAAGAAGGGTTCAAGCTGTGAGAAGTCGCCGGCCTGTCTGGAATGCCTAGGGAATCTCTGTGCCTTCCTCAAATCCCCCCTTGGAGGATCCCTACCCTACTCACCATAAATACTGATCTCGCGGGAGCAGATGATTGTCCTGGTCGGAAGCAGGATATAGAGAAATCAGTGCCGAAAAGAATGGCTGAAGAAACCCTCTCCCAGCTGCCAGCGTCTGATATCAATCTGTGGACGGACGGGGCAGTGATGAAGTCCAGGAAGGGTGGCTCTGGTGTGTTTATCACGGACGGAGAAGGAACGATCCTGAAAATGATAAAGGTGCCAGCTGGTGCACTGTGCTCCAGCTACCGCACTGAGCTGTTGGCTGCCAGAGAAGCTCTTAAATGCGTTAATTCCTGCTCTGAAAGGCCGAAGCGAGAAGTTAGAGTCTGCACTGATTCGCTGTCCCTCCTACAAGGACTCAAGTCTGGCCCACAGGCCAGCACCAGTCCTGCCGCAGTAGCCATCTGGCAAGAACTATGAACCAGACCAGTTAAGTGACAACGGAACCCATGTAACTTTTCAGTGGATTCCAAGCGATGTTGGAATAGAGGGCAATGAAGCTGCTGACGAGCTGGCTAAATCGGCTGCAGACCTGGATCAGACGCAGGTGGAGATCGATTCCACTTCAGCCAAAGCCAAAATCAAAATGTTCATCAAAAAAGAATGCAACCGTCTCTGGAAGGCGGAAGACACGGACAACATCTACTCCGGGAAAGGCCCTGTACACAGTTCTGCAGAAGTCAACCTCACCCGCAAAGAGCGGGTGGTCCTATCTCAGCTCCGATGCAGGGGGCACTCCTGCATACTTGCCAAACAGCGACACAGTATGGACATCGCAGACTCTCCTGCATGTCCGGACTGTGGGGCGGGAGAAGAAGATCTTGCCCACCTGCTCCTCCACTGTCCCCGGCATCGCTCAACTCGCAGGCGGAACCTGGGAACCAGGCCGAGGTTGGCTATTTTGTCTCAGGGACCCCCCAGGGTGCTTGCATTCCTGAGGGATGTGGGGCGGATCTGACGGATCTGGTCTGCCCTAACCACATTGAATTCATTCACGATGGTCCAGGAACACGAAGAAGAAGAAGATATGCTAAGACCACATTCGATTCATACCTCAAAATAGCACTCCCCAACCGGTTTAAGTGGGTAGTTTCATGACAAAAGTTGCTCAGTTCACCTAGGGTTTTCATTTGATACCAAATTTCACCACTTTTGAAAAATTTTATTTTTGACCCAAAATCACCTAAGACCCCACCCCACCCAACACCAGCACTCTACAGCCACTCTGAGCATGCAATTCTATGACAAAAGTTGCTCAGTTCACCTAGGGTTTTCATTTGATACCAAATGTACATTTGATACCAAATGATACACCACTTTTGAAAACTTGTATTTTTTGACCACTTGACCCCTACCCGGAAAATGACCATTTTTGTGGTCGCTGCACAGGTTGAACCTTAAGACCTGGGACCGGTTTCTTTTTATATTCAGAAATTACATATATCGAACTAACTAAATAGCTAAGTGACTGATCAAATATTGTGAAAATTCGAAAAATGAAAAAATCAAATTTTCTCGCAATCTATTCAACTTAGACAGCTCGAATCTTCCATACAAAGGTTTTCGGGCACGGCGAATTGATTCCCACAGTCCGTTTTGCCGCCCGATCCACCCATCTTGCTGGACTGGTTTCACTTTGCCGTCTGGAGGGTCCCGTCGGTACCGACTTCCGGGAACACCATATAGGACTGCACGCAGCTTCTCAAAAAATTTGTCCATAGAGTATTTCTGATGCCCTGAGCTCATCCCCGCTATTCTTTTTGCCGTCCGACGTACATATTTTGCTGGGTTGATTCTACATTGCCGTTTGAAGGGTCAGTCGGGCAGGGCGTCAAGGGGTCAAACATAAAATTGTCCAGAAGTGGTCAAATTTGATATCAAATGAAGACCCAAAGTGAGCTGAGCAAAGTTTGTCATAGAACGCATACTCAAAGTGGCTGTAGAGTGCTGTGGTGGGGGTGGGGGTGGGGACTTAAACGATTTTGAGTCAAAAATAAATTTTTTTCGAAAGTGGTCAAATTTGGTATCAAATGAAAGACCTAAGTGAGCTGAGCAACTTTCGCCATAGAACCACCCACCCAAGCTTGCTGTGTCGGATATATGTCTACCTTCTCAACAGGAATAGACATAGGCCCAACACACACAGATTATCCCCTTTTGTGCGGAGCCTTTTTTTACTGGTAATTATATCTTTTTCACAATATACATTTTATTTAAATAGAATCATTTTAAGTATATACGTATTAAGAAATTTAACCTAACAGCACCTTGATCAATAAAATCAGGGAATTGCGAATGGACACATACATGCCAGACTGTACGCAGGTGTGCAAGGACTGAAACATGCGAGACACTAATTTACACAATTATACAATTATTACAAATATAATTATTACAAATATAATTTGTCCTAATATTTTAATCATGAATGAAACTATGTAGGCAGAATTCTGATGGATGATTGTCGGCAAAACATGCCAAACAATAATATTGTCGAATAGGAATTGCTCTGATTTTTTTAATTTTTTAATTGCCAACCCAAAAAAGATAATAAAAAAATAAATGATTTACATTGGAACGACCTGATTAACTAACCGCCTATTAATACATTAAATTAGACAATTCTAGTTTACAAAAATCCTTAGTTCGTCAGTCAATTAAATAAATGAAAAACGCCTGTCCTACAGTCCAGTCACTATGACAAAGCCTTTTCTTTAGTCCAAAGCATTTTGGCCGGCCAGTTCCCAAATGACTCCCAAACCGCGTTTATTTCAATTTTCCCTCAAAATTCGGAGGAAAATTAGAACAGTACTTTACAAATGATGGAATGCCACCGATAGAGAATCTGCTTGAAATAGGCATAATTCACATGGTCTTTGACCATCTCATCGTCCTTTCCCTTATTGTTGGTCAGACGCATACGCTGTTGAAAGCCGGGCGTATTAAAGCATTCCTGAAACAAACCAACAGCATTATTAAAGGACAAAAATAAATAAGCAATTTAAATAAATCTAAATAAATCTAAATAAATAAAACAATAATTACTGTTTTTCACAGCAATTTCTGTGCCAAGTTTTTCATCAACTAATAATAATCAGATCAACTGTCACGACAATTTCCAAACTCTTTAACCAACACTCATTCCAAAAATCACAAACTCCCTCTTTAAAATCCCGTCGTTCGCAAGCAAAGAACAAAGCTCCAGAAACCCCAATTGAGATATCTCATTATAATTTATATTTCATTATCCAAAGGATAATTTCCACCATACATATTTCGGTGAATTGCCAGCAAAAAGTTTGTACCTTGGGTTATAATTTAAAATAAATTGCTGTAAATCAGACACTTTAAGACTGAACTGTGCAGCAAATGTGGCAAGTTTTTAAAAATTTTAAAAATTCTCCTTTTGCCAAACGCTTCAACCCCCCCCCCTCCCAAAACACCTCAAAACCCTCTCCTCAAAATCATGGATACTCCCCTGTCCTCGCCTCAGCACTCTCAACCAATCAAAAAAACCAGCATCCACTAACTAATAACAAATAAAAAATAATAAATAAAAAAAACTACTACTGACTGACCGACTCAAAAATGTCCTCATTCTGTCGCCAGCGAGTGGCAATCTCCAGCAGACCGCACAGGAATCGACCGAAGTGATTCACCTCATTCTCGGACAGCGAGGAGACCATGGGCACCAGATTGAAAAAGATCTACAAAAAAACGACACCGGAACAGAAAAGTGATTGGCGGGGGCATGAAAATGAAGAAAAACAAAAAGAAATATTATTATGCTCATAATTCATAAATTCTACTGTTAATACTATGCTATGGGTACCAGGCTTTCCAGCCAAGCTCCTCTAATAGCAAAATAATGACTAAGCAAGACTGTGTTATGCCTTAAGGTAGTCCTGTCACCAAGAAACTAACTTAAAGTTTTCCGCTAAAATAAACAAATCAGTTTTGAAATCGGCATTTCAATAGATGAGATATGTACAACATTGACAAAATTTTGGGGAAGCTCCCCTACGTAGAACAGAATTATGTAAATCGTACGTAGGTACATATGCATAAATGTAAACAGCATAACTATACTAATTAACCAAAACAATTTCTAAATCATCCATCTCACATGAAAAATATACGAATATATACCCTGTCAAAGCATAGTAGGGTTGGAAAGCCGGGAACCCTAAAAATGTGCATAATTTGCAGAAATTTTGCACAAAAAAGCGCATCCAGGTCCGTAAAACAGCTGCGAGGCAGCAGGCAACGCTGCAGCAGGCTCATCAGTACAGCACCGCGTGGTGCGCCTAAAACAGCAACAACAGCACAATCACATACAAAATCTATCATTATTATATTAAGCAAATCAGAACTTGGAAATAATTTTACGTCTTGCATTTGCAGACACCTGAAAGTCCCTCTTGTTCAAATGCGGCTAGAACGAACACTGAAACTTTGTTTGGATACAATTTTACGCCCAAGGTATATTTAATTCATGAAATACCACAGAAACGACGCAACATTACGTTCCTGGGGGGGGGTTAGCGTATTATAAGGTCAAAAAATTATCGTTTACCAAATAATTTTACCACAAAAACACACAAATCAACTAATTTCGCAAAGTCATTCTATTTCTGCAGGAAAACAGCTATGTGAACTTAAAAAGATTTACATTTTACATTTACAGTTGTATAATAATACCTAACCAAAAACATATTTTACTTCGGCACTAACTCTACCACTGATTTTGCTGCTTTCTCCCGATGTCCAAAAAGAAAAGCATGCGCTAACAACTAATGCTAATTCAGAATTTTTGGAAAGGGAAGGGGGGTCCAGATTAGGTCCAGATCCAAATAAGGGGGATAGGTCCAGACCTAAATTTTTTCAAGAAATGGCCAAATTTGCACTAAAAATAGTTGAAAGTTACAAAAAATCCAAAACGAGAGACACCCTCAGCGCCTGTGAAGGGACTCTTTCTCTGCCCCCCTCAACATGACGGTTTCTTCCAGTTTTTTTCTAACCGATTTCCACATAAAATAAACAAACAAATAAAAACAATAAACAAATACATAAATACAGGTAAGGTATCGTATGATGCGAAACAGTGGCTCAGCCAATAAAACGCTCACGGGTATTTTTCAGGGGAGGGTCGATGGCACACGTGTGCTGGGGGGGGGGGGGTTTTCACCCCCCCCCCCCCCGGACTCTGACCCCACCCCCCCCCCAGAGGTGTCCCTCACCCCCCCCCCCCCGGTCCGGATTTTTCCGGTAAAAAACCGGAAAAATCCGGTTTTTCGGCGGCCTTCGGCCGCCTTCATACCCAGAACTTCCCCTCCTGCACACGTCTGGTCTCGATGGGCGCTGTTTTTTGGATTTCTCAATGCTAAAACCTTTGTGAATAAAGTTGTGACTGACTAAGCTATTTTACATATTATTACATATGTACATATTTTAAGGCTTAAAATCAATGCTATGCTTTTTGAATAGACACTTTAGAAAACTGACACCGTCCGTAGAAATTTATCGAATTTATCAAAAATTGGGGCTAGGCAGTAATTTAAAAAACTCTGTTTCCAAAACATAGCCCACGGGCTCTTCTACGGGTGGTGGGCGTTTTTAGGCTTACCAAAATGGAATCCGAAATTCCCGACTTTTCAAAAAATGCCCATAGGCCACTGTTCTGGTGTGTGTATATACGGTAGTGATTAT
>JASAND010020398.1:0-5000 GCA_030248195.1 Trissonchulus latispiculum
AAATGTCTCTAAATTAATTTTAACGAATTTTTGAAATTTTTTGTTCTAAAATTCCAATTGTAATTGATGAAAGACGGGCACTTTCGTTTAGACGTGACCGATACGGACGCCGAATGAAAACTTTAACCAGCTTACATATCTGAATATTAACCTCATAGAAAAGATGAGAGCCCGATGGGATATAGTCGGAAATTGAGTATATCTTCTCAAAAAATTGGTAAATGGAAGGTGGTGTTGTCAGCAAGCAAGATTGAAGCAATATTTTTTAAAAAAGTAGTAAATTTTACAGGAGTAGAAAACTTCGAAAGTTGAGTACTTATTTTCTCATTTTTAAGCTATCTGCATCTGAGACGAAAGTCAATCAAAGTTCAAGTAATGAACAGCCTGTAGAAGTAATCTGTTAGCTATTTTGTTTAATCAAGCGACTGTACATTTCTTCGTTAAATATAACTTTAATATATATGTTCTTCTTTCCAATTTGGCTTTCAGCTTTTAAATATTATAAATGCATTTAAATGTTTTGGAAACTATTTGCTTCTTTAGAGACACTGTACTCGTTTTAAAGAAATAACAAATTTAAGCTCCAGTATATCTCAATTCTCAGCATGTTTTACTGAAACGTTGTGCAGTTTTACAAGATTATGTTCAGAAGGCGCTGTCTGCATGTAGATGCACAGTAGAATGTCACCGTTAATTATCGAAACAATTTGCTCGACCATACTAAAGTTTTAATTTTTTTACAAGTTTTAATGTATGTTGTGCATATAGTAACAGCATTTGTAATGGAGCAAACTCAAACTAAGGCAAAAACTTTAAAATTCAAAGTAAACAAAAACCCAGTTGGTTATTATCGCATTTACCTATTTCAATTGTTTTGCAATATTGCTTTATAATTTTGATTGTATAACCCTTGCTGGGAGCCTGCATCCAATATTAAATAATGTTAAAATGTAACTACGAATTTTGTACTTGGAACCGGAAGCTAGAACCGGAACCGGAACCGGTACTCTAGAACCGGAACTGGAACCGGTATTGAAAATTGGAACCGGTCCCAACTCTAACAAACAGTATTTTAGTTGGGGAACTTATACATAATTTCGCTTTGTTTTTGTTATTCAGAACGTAATAGCTCGTGGTCAGTTTTTGGAATCAATCCGAAATCCGCAAACATCCGCAAAGCTCAACCGTTAAAATCCTCTTTTCTAATTCAACCTTGGAGGTTTTACATGTATATATACGTTCACAGGTGGACAAGGAAGAATTACCCATCCTCTCTGAAAATTCCCCCAGAAGGGTTATCAAAATTGCTCTCACAGGCGGTAAAAATGCGGCTACAAGGGGCATGAAAATTGCTCAAAGAAAGTTTCCAGACTCACATTTCTGACGATTATCCGGCTTCGTCTGATTTTTTAATAAAAAATCGTCTAAGCAATGGTATTTTTATTAAAAATAGCTATTTGCAGTTAAAATTTAGAAAAATTGGTGAAAATAGTGCCACTTTAATGTCGCTAAACGTATCCAAGGGCCTCTGTCCTCTACCCGGCCAAATGCGCTTTCGATAGCCGAACAATACATAATTTTCAGCAAATACAAAACCTTGAGCATTTTTAATTTCTCGAAGATGCGTTTGATTCAATAAAATAGTCCTTAACTTTGTAATGGGTCTTCTTTCGAAACTACATGAGTCCAACATTAATTTTTCGTCTAGATGTACCGAGGCCGGGTCCTAAGCCGGGGCCTGAAAATTGGAAGTATAAATACGAGGATGTTCTTAAAAATTTCGATTTTGATATTATTTCCAGTATAGGCAAAATTAGTATTGTTGTTTCCATTCAAACTGACGAGAAGAACGATCTGTACCAGTTTAATTTAATTTTGGCTTTAAAAATTCCAAAATTTTGGCTGAAAATTGTCAAAAAAACAAATTTTTGGTCCCGGCAGGCACCGGTGCTTAACCACCGAGGTTGGCATCGGTCCCCAATCCCTGGTGCATCCCTAATTAAATGTGTAGTAGTTTAAATTTTTAAACTTTTTGAAGAAGTTTTGGTACTTTTTTGAAAACTTCAGCAATTTGGGTGAATTTACATATTTCGGGAACGCAACTCAACACTGTTAGGTAAAGTATGTGGGTTAGAAGGGTTAATTAAATAAGTTTATTTTACACTATTGGCATTTTTAATAAATTTGATGGCATAGTAATCATATAGCCATTCGAAAAATTTTGCGGGTATCTTGCTGGTATCAGTTGGCTGCGGGCCGCGGGCCGCGGGGCGGGGCTGTGCGGGTACCAGCTTGCGGGTATCGGGGCGGGGCGGGTTCCCAAAAAGGTACCCGCTTCCAACTCTGGATCAGCGCCCCAGAAAACCCCCGTAAGCAAGTTTTCAGCAAAATTTGTTTCGAAAAATTGTTCGGTTCCTTTTGGTCCCCCCCTTACCAAACAAAAATTTTAAATTTTTTTAAAAAATATTCCATTTTTGATATCAGCAGGTCCGAAAACCTACCACTACCAAATTTTAACTCAATCAGTCAAGTCAAATTGTGCTTCTTCGATACTTCTTCGGAGCTGTGGGGGTGATCATGGGAAAGACCCGTCGTCCCACTAGTTAACTTCAACCTTTGTGTGCGGCACCGTAAAAGTCTCCACACAAATCGCAACAGCTCTTTGTTAGTCAAGACTAGCGCATAGTAAGGTTGCTCCCGGGTCGAGTAGCGGGTTTCGGGCTCAGGGCCAGGACCGTGAAAGGAAAGTTTGTTGGGCCCGGCAAGGCTCTGGGTGAGAAGCCCGGCCCGTGCGCAGCCAGCACCAGGTCCGAGGTAGCCCTGATAGCGGGCTCCGGGTTTCGATTTGGTTCGTGCCAACCCAGCTGATATTAGGCCCGTCGCCCGAGCGGCCAATTGCCTATCGGAACACCTAGAGCGTAGGAAACGTAATGATCAGCTTTATATACATGCAAAAGCTAATATTATTATTGGTTAAGGAGCAGTAACAGGTCTGCCTGATGATCAGCCCACAAATCCGCAAACGGTAGACAGAACAAGTTTACGAGCAGTGCTGTGTTCATAATGCTCACGGTTAGGCGAGACCAAAATTTCGGAAAGAACAAGACTGGCCAAGTCTCGGATTTTGGGCGAGACAGAGACTAGAAATTTTAAGCTTAAACTTTGTTTCTTCCAGTTTCCGAAGCTTAACCCCAGTAGTACGGACTTTAACACACGGTTTCGATTTCCTCATAATACGGTTTCCGCATATCGTTAGTTTAATTTTCATAACATCAAGAGTACATAATGACAAGAGTATGACAAGCGTAACATTCTATGCAGTGAAGGCCAAAACTATGCTATGCGCGCTATCGGCTGACCCCCCCCCAAGGAATTGACCCCCTCTCACACCGCCCCTATATGGGAACGTGGTCCAAACGGGGGTCGCTCACTGCTTTGCATAATTACACGTTGAAATTAATAGCGGCCCAATTTGGGGAGGGGGTTTAAGCGTGTATGTTTAACGCTTGCATGTAAAAAACAGTGAGTGACCCCCATTTGGGACTATATACCTAGTGTTTTAGAACGGCCGGGTTCAACCGGCCGGCGGCCGGCCGTCAAAAAATGCCACCGGCTGGCCGGCGGCTAGCCAGACACATTCTTCAGTGTTTGAAGGCAATCTGAGCTAGAAAGTTGCAAAATATTTATATTATGCATTAAAAAGGCAATGGAATCGGTTTTTACTTTATATATTTGGAAAAAGTTCACATTCAGCGTTAGATTTGTGTTGTAAACATTTGCTGCTCTGCTCAAATTATTGTGTTAACAATAAATATTTGTGTTAAGCCGGCGGCCAGCCGCCTTCCAACGGTCGGCCGGCGGCTGAACGGCCGAACGGCCAACGGTCGGCCGCCGGCCAGACACTCAGCCGGGCCGGCCGCCAGCTCAAAAGCCGCCGGCCGGCCGACGGCTTCCCGGCCGTTCTAAAACACTACATATACCCATATAGGGGCGGTGTGAGAGGGGGTCAATTCGTGGGGAGGGGTCAGCCGATAGCGCGCATAGCATAGTTTTGCATAGACTGTTAGGCTTGTCATACTCTTATCATTATGTACTCTTGATAACATTGATTTAAAATAATCGCTGAAATTTGCTGTTTTCAAAAACGTTACGGTCTCGGCCCAAAACCGAGGCCTTTCGATGGGCGAGACCAATACTGCCACCCCTGCTAATGATCGAAACAGGAAACCTATCTTTTTTTAGAACTGATTGTCGGATTCTCACGCACCATCAACAAGAACAATGAGTGAGTACATTCAAATACAATGAGTAACCTGAGAGTACAATTGGTTAGGCAGGCCCCTCCTAGTACGCAAAGGCCAGACGATGCCTGTCTTAAAATGGCCCTAACCAAACTGAATACATCAAGACAGCTCTGCAATATATTTCTTGTAGAAAATCGACAACACACCTGATATATTGAGCAAACAATAAATGGTAAATGTGCACCATGATAAAACAGCACCGCAGATTGTGAAAAAAGTATCAAATAACAATTAAATCCAAGACATAAATGCAGTGTCAACCATTTTTCGATTAAGAAGAAGAGTATGCCACTAGGACATTCTACTTTTCATATTTGGAGGTGAAAAGGTCAAAATTTTATGTCCTCTACCTATTTAGAGAAAGAAAGTCTATCCAAGCAATCATATTACAGAATCTCACACCAACCAGGGGGGGGTGTTTTGGTGACCCTTCCCCAAACACGGTGGAACATGGTTTTGGCCTGAGCACGATTACACAATGAAAAGAAGAGAAAAGCTACTTCTCTTGGTTAAGAAAATCAACATCATCATTCAATATCAAAACAAATGGTAAACTATATACTAAATGTACTGACAAGCTAATAAACACTAAATACACATAAATACGTAACAATCGGAGCATTAATAATGATAACATCAAACGAATGATGGATTTATGAAGAAAATGGGCAAAATTTTAGGACCCCGACTTCCTAA
>JASAND010020398.1:10000-65193 GCA_030248195.1 Trissonchulus latispiculum
GGTGCAAGTAATAGGAAGATGGTCTTGGTTTACAGCTCGTGATTAGAATAAGCCACAAAGCATACACACACAATACATATATACATGAAAACAATAAAAATGTAAAATAAAGATAAGGCAAGTAGGCAATAACCCTGCGGAAAATGTCAATAAAAATTGCAATTTAACGCACACGGTGTTGTCCTAATAAATTAAATATGATTGGGTTAGCAAAGAAAGAGTAGTTCAATTTCATTAGGTTCAGATAAACAGTTCTTGGGAGGTCCCCGCCTCCCCCCTCCCAAAAAATGGCCACATTTGGCCATCCCCAGAAATGCGAAGTTTCAAGTTCACCACAAAATTTAGCACGCGAAAGCACGTGCTTTTATTGCAACATCTTCCAGAGCTTAGCATATAGCAGTTTCTCGTCGTCAAAGTTCTTATCACTAGAACAACCACGATGATCAAAGTATAACCCTTCTTCAACCCCCCCCAAATCAATTCAGGAAGCACTTTTCCGCAAACATTTTACGCTATACACCGTCTTATCAGTAGACTATAAATTCTCAATAACTTTAAGCTTACAACAATCACATAGACAGTTGAATCAAACCGAAAGAGAGTGTGTACTTATTGCAATAATTGCTGTCAGTTTAGTGATCCTGTCTTGCCTGACCTGCATTCCTTCTTTGTTCTTTGATTCAATTTACAGCATGTTAACAACTCTGGTAAGCCTTGCGCTATGGCCCCTGCTACTGATACAGTCAACGGCAAAATCAATGCTCAGTTTTGCCCTATGGAATCTGGCCTACCTCTTGGATTTGATTGGTAAGGCATAAAAAAAGATGACAGTATATATACTGTTGATTCAGTATGATTCCATTTGTACGTTAATTCTGAATGTTCATATTCGAGGAAAATGATAACAAGGGGGAGGGGTGACTGGACCTCCCTCCTTTTGGGTTCTCCCATTCCACGCCGTCCACCCACTCGTTCCTTCCCCTCATTCTTCGGGCTTTCCCCGCTCACCATAAGGCGGCTCGAAAATGCCAAATTTTTAAGGATTTTTGGTCAAAATTTTCAAAAATTTTTCGCCATTATCGGAATTATTTGAGTCAAAAATCCTCTACTTTTGGTACTAAACTGAATTTCGGCACACGTTTAGCTTAGTTACACATACATATACGTAGACAAAGGTAATTCTTACAGTATTTTAACCCATTCCCCCCACAAATGGGGTAGCGCCCCCGCCCCACTTTCCCTCCCACATTTTGGCCTGGAGAAAACACATTTGTTTTATAATAAGACTGCCCAATAACTTTAACACTGTAAGCTTCTAAAGCAAAGAGATAAGATAAAAAAGACTGAATGAAGACTTTGCTGTTAAAAAGCTACACAATCTATTCCCTATCATTTACAAATTGCTACAAAAATGTCAGTCTATTTATCTCCATTTCAGAAATGATTTATTATTTCTTGTAGATATATAGTCATTAACAGGTGTATATCATAGGGGTCGCGGCAGCGACCCCTATAATATGTGTGAAAAGTGGCTGGAGACAGTGTAAAATAAGCTGCGCAGAAGCTGCGCAAAATTCTGCGCAGATTTCATGCGCAAATTGTAGAGCACATCGAGTTTAGTATGTCTGTGAAGTTTCAGCCCCGTATCACTTACCGTTAAAAAGTTGCGCCCCGGACCGGTTATGGCGGCGATGTTTTTTTTCCGGTTTCTCCTATTTGATGGTTGTATTGTACATAATGTTCGCCGCTTTCACGTGAACTGCAGCGGTGGGCCAACCTAAAGGGCTATAGGGTCTAGTAGTACCCTCTAAAGAATTTAAGAATTACAACTTTTTTTGCGCCGCAGCAGCGCCACAGCGCCGCAGTGGCGCCGCAAAGTCGGCTCATAGCGAAAAGTGACCATTTTTGTGGTCGTCGCTCAGGTCGAACGTTACGATCTGGAGCTGATTTCTTTCTATATTCAGAAATTACATATATTGAACTAACTAACGGTCCAGGTTGCCTGGGCTTATTCTAGTGGGGGGGGGGCTGTGGGCCCCCCCATAAACACCCTTCCCCCCTCCCAAAAATCGTTCCCCCCCCCCAAAAATCGCCCCCCCCCAAAAAAGTGGGTGCCCCTTTTGGTACCAAATTTTGCCCTGAAAAAATCGCTCAGAAGGCCAAATTTTCAGAAATTTTCCGGCTTCGCCGGACATTTTTACTCAGTTTTTGCCCTTTTCAACACTAAATCTGTTTATTTTTGCTATAAAAATCAACTTTTATAGTATATGCCAGAAAAAACAGCGCTATTTTTAGCATATTTTTCGAAAAATTTTCGCCCCCCCCCCAAAAATTCCTTGCCCCTCGTACCTGTGGGGGGGCCCCCCCAAGAAGCCCCCCCCAAGAAAAAATCCCTAGAATAAGCCCAGGTTGCGCTTCTGTATCTCTTCCCTAGCGACCACAGTGGCCCGTCAACAACGGCGAAAATTCGAAAAATGAAAAATCGAAATTTCTCGCTATCTATTCAACTTTGAAAGCTCAAATCTTCCATACAAGAGTTATCTGGCACGGAGAATCGATTCCCGCAGTCAGTTTTACCGTCAGACCCACCCATCTTGCTGGGCTGGTTCCACTTTGCCGCCGGGAGGGTCAAGTCGGAAACCGCTTCCTGGAGGTCCATAGTAGGCTGTACCTGGCCTCTCAAAACTTTGTCTATAGGGGTTTTCTGGTGCGCCCAGCTCATTCCAGGTATCCGTTTTGCCTTCAGACGTACCTATTTTGCTGGGCTGGTTCCAGTTTGCCGTTTGAAGGGTCAGTCGGGTGGGGGATCAAGTGGTCGAAAATAAAATTTTTCAAAAGTGGTCAAATTTGGTATCAAATGAAAGCCCTAAGTGAGCTGAGCAACTTTTGTCATAGAACTGCGTACCCAAAGTGGCTGTAGAGTGCTGTGGTTGGGTGGGGTGGGGACTTTGGCGATTTTGGGTCAAAAATAAAATTTTTCAAAAGTGGTAAAATTTGGTATCATATGAAAGCCCTAAGTGAGCTGAGCAACTTTTGTCATAGAACTCCATACCCAAAGTGGCTGTAGAGTGCTGTGCTGAGGTGGGGTGGGGTGGGGTGGGGACTTAGGCGATATTGGGTCAAAAATAAAATTTTTCAAAAGTGGTAAAATTTGGTATCAAATGAAAGCCCTAAGTGAGCTGAGCAACTTTTGTCATAGAACTCCATACCCAAAGTGGCTGTAGAGTGCTGTGGTGGGATGAGGACTTAGGCGATTTTGGGTCAAAAATAAAATTCTTCAAAAGTGGTCAAATTTGGTATCAAATGAAAGCCCTGAGTGAGATGAGCAACGTTTGTCATAGAACTGCATACTCAAAGTGGCTGTAGAGTGCTGTGGTGTGGTGGGGTGGGGACTTAGGCGATTTTAGGTCAAAAATGGAATTTTTCAAAAGTGGTCAAATTTGTGTCAAATGAAAGTCCTATGCGAACGGAACACGGGCTTTCATTTGGTACCAAATTTGACCACTTTTGAAAAATTTTATTTTCGACCACTTGACCCCCCACCCGACTGACCCTTCAAACGGCAAAGTGGAACCAGCCCAGCAAAATAGGTACGTCGGACGGCAAAACGGATACCGGGAATGAGCTGGGCACAGCAGAAAACCCCTATAGACAAAGTTTTGAGAGGCCAGGTAGAGCCTACTATGGACCTCCAGGAAGCGGTTTCCGACATGACCCTCCAGACGGCAAAGTGGAACCAGCACAGCAAGATGGATGAGTCCTACGGCAAAAAGGACACCGGGAATGAGCTGGGCGCACCAGAAAACCCCTATAGACAAAGTTTTGAGAGGCCAGCTAAAGCCTACTATGGACCTCCAGGAAGCGGTTTCCGACTTGACCCTTCCGACGGCAAAGTGGAACCAGCCCAGCAAGATGGGTGGGTCTGACGGTAAAACTAACTGCGGGAATCGATTCTCCGTGCCAGAAAACCATTGTATGGAAGATTTGACCGTTCAAAGTTAAATAGATAGTGAGAAATTTCGATTTTTCATTTTTCGAATTTTCGCCATCTTTGACGGGCAACTGTGGTCGCTAGGGAAGTGATAGAGAAACGCAACCTGGACCGTTAGTTAGTTCAATATATGTAATTTCTGAATATAAAAAGAAATCAGCTCCAGCTCGTAACGTTCGACCTGAGCGACGACCACAAAAATGGTCACTTTTCGCTATGAGCCGACTTTGCGGCGCCACTGCGGCGCTGTGGCGCAGCTGCGGCGCAAAAAAAGTTGTGATTCTTAAATTCTTTAGAGGGTACTACTAGACCCCATAGCCCTTTAGGTTGGCCCACCGCTGCAGATCACGTGAAAGCGGCGAACATTATGTACAATACAACCATCAAATAGGAGAAACCGGAAAAAAAACATCGCCGCCATAACCGGTCCGGGGCGCAACTTTTTAACGGTAAGTGATACGGGGCTGAAACTTCACAGACATACTAAACTCGATGTGCTCTACAATTTGCGCATGAAATCTGCGCAGGATCTGCGCAGGATTTTGCGCAGCCTCTGCGCAGCTTATTTTACACTGTCTCCAGCCACTTTTCACACATATTATAGGGGTCGCTGCCGCGACCCCTATGATACCAGTGTTCAGTTTTAGTTGCGGTGCGTAAATAATATACAACTATGATAAACGAGTTTTAGCGGAAGCCAACATTTCTTTCGATAAACTCTTATTATTTACTGTGCATTTTAACCATTGATAAGAAAACTCTATATTTCAACAATAATCTCAGGACTCTCTCCGACGATCTTCTATTTCTACTGAACCGTTAGCGTTACAATCATAGCCTTGGTTCTTTCTAGTTGCTTGCCGTAGTCCAGCGCAACCAAATTACTATATAGTTTACGTATATATAAGCAAGCAACTTGCAGCGATTGTTTAACTGCTGGAAATGTTATTATTGACTGACAATAATGGCATTGTATATGACAATCGCCATGGCGAAGCGTGAAAGCCCGCGAATATGGGTTGCTCGGCGAAGCTGTGCCCATATTAATTCGCCCACAACCTAGTCCTCTTCTTTTTTGAACCTAGCCCCCATATTAAGCATTTTTAAGACTAGTCCTCTCTTGATTTTACAACCTCACCACCACCCATATTACTTTTTCATGCTCCGGAGGAGCATTTTTATTACTTGTCCTTCTGTCATTTTAAAGGATCCCTTTCCAGCAATGCGGCAATGGATACAAGGAGCTTGAACAGTGCCGTGGGTAGAGCAGAAAAGTGATTATATAAATATATAGTTAAACTGAGTTCTCACCTCCGCCCCAAGCTTTGGCCGCTGCAACCTCTGTTTGTGGGTGGTATAAGGAGAAAACTTTTTCGCCTCGCCAAAGACTTCGACAGTATGCCCATCGTGTTCAGCGACACGGATTTACTATATGGGTACCGCCAGAGGGCCGAAAACCGCGTTTTAGGGGGTTTGACCAGTGGTCAGTAGGCCCCATAGACCGTAGTGACCACTGGTCATTTCCATCGGAATCAGCGATATGCCCATTGAAACGAGAGTAGTCGATTTACTATATGTGCCCCCAACCAAAACGCCGAAAAACGCCGTTTTAAGGGGTTTGACCACTGGTCAATAGGCCCCATAGACCGTAGTGACCACTGGTCACTTCCCTCGAGTTCGGCAATATGCCCAATGAAACGAGCGTAGTCGATTTACTATATATGCACCAAACCAAAACGCCGAAAAACGCTGTTTAAAGGGGTTTGACCACTGGTCAATAGAACCCATAGACCGTAGTGACCACTGGTGACTTCCCTCGATTTCGGCAATATGCCCAATGAAACTGGAGTAGTCGATTTACTATATATGCCCCAACCAAAACGCCGAACAACGCTGTTTAAAGGGGTTTGACCACTGGTCAATAGGCCTCATAGACCGTAGTAACCACTGGTCACTTCCCTCGATTTCGGCAATATGTCCATTGAAACGAGCGTAGTCGATTTACTATATGTGCCCCCAACTAAAACCCCGAAAAATGCTGTTTATAGTGAGTTTTCCCTACTTTGACCCTGGGCGAGGAACCACGGGAGCCATGCTGACCAGTGGTCACTTCGGGCGGTATCGGCAGTATGCTCATCGTTTTCAGCGACCCCGATTTACTATATATGGGGACCACCCCGAGGCCGAAAAACGCCATTTTTAGTGACTTTTAGGCCATTTCTAGTAAAAGTGGGACTTTTCGCCCAAACAGGCCAAAAAATGCAAAGTTTGGGCCCATCTCCTGAAAGCTACAGAGCGAAATTAAAAAATCCCCCTCGTTACTTTGTGCGCATAGTCCGAAATATTCAAATAAAATAAACCAAACCGATCTAGCTGCTAGCCTGTGAAAAAAAGTTGATTTCAACCGAAGTGCCAAAATAGCGAAAGTCCGACTTTGGGGCCTTGGCACAGAGCCAAAATTGGCCGAGTGCCAAAATGACCTTCGTTTGGTAGCATGGTGGGATACTGTCTACCAACATATCATAGTAGCATTGGACCAAAATGCCCACATCGTTCCAACACTTCGCTAGAAAATGCACTTCCAATAAGCGTTATTAACCGAGAAAAAAACCGCACGGTAACTCTCGCCAAGTGCAAAATTTCGAAGTTCCGAATTTTAACCAAAAGTATGGTGGTACTTGTAGTACTACTCGAGTACTTTACGATGGTAACATTTTTATCCCTCCCGGACCTCTAATTAGCTGGCACCAGGCCAACACTGTCTCCAGAGGGCCGCGCAGACGCCTTTATACCCATATAATAATATATAGACACAGCCAACACACACATATTATCCTCCTTTGTGCGGAGCATTTTTGTTACTTGTATATATATATATATATCTATATATATACATTTATATTTAGACATAATCCTTCTATCATTCTTTCTATTTAGGAATCGTCAAACGAAATCAGCCCAAATCTTCGAAATCCAACAAGACAATGACCAACTGGGCTCGATCCTATTCCTGTCAGCCCGAGCGAATCTATCGTCCCCAGACGGAGCCAGAAATCGCCCAGATTCTGGCGTCAGCCAGACAAAGCGGAGCCAAAGTGAAACCAGTGGGCTGCATTCACACGCCCTCCTCCCTCTGGTGCACCAGCGACTATCTGCTGGATATGAAAGGATTTAACCAGATTTTAGAGGTCAACGAGGCCGATCAAACCATCACCGTTCAGTCAGGCTGTCTGCTATCCGACATCGTACCGGTGCTGAAACAGCACGGTCTGGCGCTGAGCACCGGGCCCAGCATCACCGGGCTGACGGTGGGTGGTCTGGTGGCCACCGGTACCCATGGGACCGGGATCCGGCAAACTCTGCTGGCCGGCTACATTCGTGAGATGCGAGTTATGCTGGCGAACGGGAGCGTTCACCGTCTAAGCGACCACGAAAACGCCGAATGGTTCAAGGCTTTTCAAATCAGCATGGGCGCCCTAGGGGTGGTGCTGACCCTTACCCTACAATGTGAACCTTACTACTACCTACAGGAAAACACGGAGGTTGAGGATATGGAAAACCTGGCCCAGGTGTTGCCACAGCTGTTGGAATCGACCGACTACCTCCGTCTGTTTTCCTATCCCTATACGGGGCAGGTACGACTGAATAGGATCTACAAAATCCCAGCCATCAGCAGCGCCGAAACCGTCGAAGAAAGGAAACAAGAAAATTCGGAAGAGAAAAGTGAAAATGAAAACGAAAAATCTAGACGACAACGACAGCTGCGAGCCGAATTGGAACGCCAGCTGGCAGCTGGCCAAGCCCAGAGCAGCAAAAAGCCGGGTCTGGTTCCCGAGGTCCGAGAATGGATTTGGGCAAAGCTGATCGGATATCATCTGTTCCAATTCCTATTCCACATCAGCGGCTATCTACCCTCCACAGTACCCTACATCAACCACCTAGCTCTGTGGCTTCACGCCCAGAACCCTAGCCGAATCGTCCCCTGGGACGAAGTCTTCACCTTCGACTGTCTGTTCGCCCAGCACGTCATGGAATGGGCCGTCCCAGTGGAAAAGGCCGCTTTCGTCATCAACTGCCTGGAAACGGCAACCAGCCGAGTCAGACCACTGGGCGCCCATTTCCCACTGGAAATCCGATTCGCCGCAGCCGATGACATCTGGCTCAGCCCGGCCTACGGGCGAGAGGTCTGCTACGTCAACATCATCACCTACCGGCCCTATCAGCAGGAGGTGGGCGATAAGAGCGACTATTTCCAGATGTTCGCCCGACTGATGGAGGGCAACGGAGGCCGGCCGCATCTGGCCAAAGATTTTCCCATCACGGCCAGCGATATGCGGCGTCTGTTTCCCCGCTTCGAGGATTTCCGACGCGTCTGGCGCCAGGTGGATCCGGGCCAGATGTTCCTGAACGACCGGCTGGCAGAGATGCTGCTGGAGTCGCAGAAAGAAGACGGACAAAAGACCGGAGAGAAACTGGGGAAAAAGGAACTGACCAATGGCTATGAACAGGAACTGAAGTGAGGAAGAAAAACCGTATCAATAACTGTACCGTAACGTACTGTACGATAACTGTACGTACTGACACTGAGTTTAATTATAATCCAGAAGATGCAGCAGAGAGTCGCAAGCAGGGACCAAGAAGGGCGATTTTTTTTCATGTGGTACGCAAATACAGTAGAGTTCTTTAGAACACTATTTTCTGCAAGCAAAGTTCACCTTTTCCGAGAGCCTCGCGCAAGGTATATAGCAAATTTCCGTTAACTGTGACTAACTTTGCGAAGACTTTTCATGGAAAACTTGAGCTTTGCTAAAGTTCAGCTCAGCCAGGTTCCCCATGAATTTCGCGTAATAAATCTAAATTCGCTAAATTGAACGAAAATTGATACCTTTCGCGAAATTTGCGGAAAAGATAAACTTCCCGAAAAATATATAAAGTTTTAAAGAGCTGTACTGACTTTTGTTTATATGGTATATTTACTGCAGAAAATGTTTTTCGCATGAATTGTTGGTAATGGTAAATGGACGACACAAGACTAAATCGTAGATCAAGACAAAAATTAGTATCAGAAATATTACTAGGGTAAGCAGATGACAAACACTAATTCAGAAATATATATATATGTGTATATATATATGTGTATATATATATATGTATGTATATATATATATATATATATATAGCTGAGTTACATAGATGAGAAGATAGCTATTCTCAGTGCCCTGGCTGGCAGGAGTTGGGGACCTGCCAAGGAAGACCTCAGGTTACTACCTATGTGCGCTCCCTTGTGGAGTATGCGATGGCCGCTTGGTATCCTTCCATTTCACAATCAACTGCAGATCGACTAGAAGTAATTCAGAACCAAGCTGCCAGAAGAATTACCGGATGCCTGCCTGGCACCCCAGCCACCTATGCTCGAATTGAAGCCAACCTCCCTCCCATCTCTCTTCGAGCAAAGGAACTCATCGCCATTGGGTACGAGAAATCAGTAAGGCTGCCTCCGTCGAATCCAAGGAATCGGATCAGCCTACTGGAGGTCCGGCAGAGGCTTAGCAGTCAAAATTCCTGGCGTGAAGAAGGGTTCAAACTGTCAGAAGCTGCCGGCCTGTCTGGACTGCCTAGGGAATCACTGTGCCTTCCTCAAATCCCTCCTTGGAGGATCCCTACCCTACTCACCATAAGCACTGACCTCGTGGGAGCAGATGATTGTCCTGGTCGGAAGCAGGATATAGAGAAATCAGTGCTGAGAAGAATGGCTGAAGAAACCCTCTCCCAACTGCCAGCGTCTGATATCAATCTGTGGACGGACGGGGCAGTGATGAAATCCAGGAAGGGTGGCTCTGGTGTGTTTGTTACGGACGGAGAAGGAACGATCTTGGAAAGGATAAAGGTGCCAGCTGGTGCACTGTGCTCCAGCTACCGCACTGAGCTGTTGGCTGCCAGAGAAGCTCTCAAATGGGTTAGTTCCTGCTCTGGAAGGCCGAAGCGAGAAGTCAGAGTCTGCACTGATTCGCTCTCCCTCCTACAAGGACTCAAGTCTGGCCCACAGGCCAGCACCAGTCCTGCCGCAGTAGCCATCTGGCAAGAACTATGCCAGTTAAGTGACAACGGAACCCATGTAACCTTTCAGTGGATTCCAAGCCATGTTGGAATAGAGGGTAATGAAGCTGCTGACGAGCTGGCTAAATCGGCGGCAGACCTAGATCAGACGCAGGTGGAGATCGATTTCACTTCAGCCAAAGCCAAAATCAAAATGTTCATCAAAGAAGAATGCAACCGTCTCTGGAAGGCGGAAGACACGGACAACATCTACTCCGGGAAAGGCCCTGTACACAGTTCTGCAGAAGTCAACCTCACCCGCAAAGAGCGGGTGGTCCTATCTCAGCTCCGATGCAGGGGGCACTCCTGCATACTTGCCAAACAGCGACACAGTATGGGCATAGCAGATTCTCCTGCATGTCCGGACTGTGGGGCGGGAGAAGAAGATCTTGCCCACCTGCTCCTCCACTGTCCCCGGCATCGCTCAGCTCGCAGGCGGAACATGGGAACCAGGCCGAGGTTGGATATTTTGTCTCAGGGACCCCCCAGGGTGCTTGCCTTCCTGAGGGATGTGGGGCGGATCTGACGGATCTGGTCTGCCCTAACCACATTGAATTCATTCACGATGGTCCAGGAACACGAAGAAGAAGAAGATAGCCGAAAAATAGTTTCATTCGTTATTAGCTTCAATTTATTTATTTATTAAATTATCATTTACCAAAATGCTAATTAAAGCTCAAAAATTAACTATTTAAATTATTAAAGTTGTTAAAATTAATAGATGCTCTGAAGCTTGCAAAACTTGCACACCCACACCTTATCGATTGGAACAACGATTGAGATCACACATACTCTCACGTGTATACACAATCCCGTTAGATAAGGGAAAATTTATCCAATCCAACTATGACCGAAGTAATGGACTGTTGCGGCAAAAATGTTTGTCTATTTAAGGCGCTGGTTTCCTTTCAGATATTTTGTGGAGAATTAAGCTTCTGTTGGTGAATTTTCTGGAGCACTAAGAGCTATTGAGCAAAATCCAAAAAACGGTGCTCGTCAAACATTGTCCTTCACAGCAAGTATCTTGCGACAACACTACGAGGGGAGGACAGGCGTTTTTCATTATTTCTTTATGAACAATAAATTATCTATCCGTTTAGGCATCCGCCTAGCAACCCAGATTAACAACATTTTCTCATTATTAAATACTGTCTGTATCTCTGCGGAGATCCGTGGGCCCTATCTGTAGTGACTGAGGGTAGTCATTCAACATAAACTTACAGTGGACGGACAAGAGTCCAACTGTCTGGCGCCATGATTGGACACCACAATCCCATCCACTCCCACTTTCAAGGCTTCCAAGGCGTCTTCAGCTGCAACAACACAAAAGATAGCATTTTAGACTTCGCTAATCCCACATTTTAGTCCAGAAAAAACCAGCTTAATCACAATACAAGAAATAAAAATGCTCCTCTGGAGCATGAAAAAGTAATATGGGTGATGGTGAGGTTGCAAAATCAAGAGAGGACTAGTCTTTAAAATGCTTAATATGGGGCTAGGTTAAAAAATAGAAGAGGACTAGGTTGTGAGCGAATAGCTTCGCCGAACAACCCATATTCGCGGTTTGTAAATGTAAATTATTATGCATATCCACGAGACATTTGGTTTATAGTTTGTAAATAACCTACAGCTACGGTATGTGCTCGAGCTTTATTCGAACTTTTATTTTAGCAAACGTTTTCTTCGATAAGTGCTTCATACTAACAAGCGCATTTTACGTATCCATTTATACGGAAAATTTATATTCAAGAATAATTTAGGACTCTCCCACGATCTTCTATTTCCTCCTGACTTGGACCAATAGCTTTAGCATCATATCCTTAGACCTCTCCTAGTAGTAGAGCCTGCGGTAGTTCAACACAACAAAATGATGATAATTTACGTATATATTCCTAGCAGCTAGTCTAACAGTATGTACATGCAAACAGCTATATTCGATGAGTATTCAACTGCTTAAATTTTTATTGACTGACATTGATAGCTCTAAGCTAAGACGAAACGTGAAATCCCGCGAATATGGGTTGTTCGGCGAAGCTGTGCCCATATTAATTCGCTCACAACCTAGTTCTCTTCTATTTTTTAACCTAGCCCCATATTAAGCATTTTAAAGACTAGTCCTCTCTTGATTTTGCAACCTCACCATCACCCATATTACTTTTTCATGCTCCAGAGCAGCATTTTTATTTCTTGTCCTTCTGTCATTTTAAAGGATCCCTTTCCAGCAATGCGGTAATGGATACAAGGAGCTTGAACAGTGCCATGCTAAACGAGCGTAGTCGATTTACAATATATATATATATGCCCCCAAAAAAATGCCGAAAAACGCTGTTTTAAGGGGTTTGACCACTGGTCAATAGGCCCCATAGACCGTAGTGACCACTGGTCACTCCCTCGATTTCGGCAATAAGCCCATTGAAACGAGCGTAGTGGATTTACTATATATGCCCCCAACCAAAACGCTGCAAAACGCTGTTTTAAGGGGATTGACCACTGGTCAATAGGCCCCATAGACCGTAGTGACCACAAGTCACTTCCCTCAATTTCGGCAATATGCCCATTGAAACGAGCGTAGTCGATTTACTATATATGCCCCTACCAAAACGCCGAAAAACTCAGTTTTGGGCCGTTTGACCAGTGGTCAATAGGAACCATAGGCTGCAGGACCAGTGGTCACTTCCGTCGATTTCGGCGATATGCCCATGGAAACGAGCGTAGTCGATTTACTATATTTGCCCCCGACCAAAACGCCGAAAAACGCAGTTTTAGGCCGTTTGACCAGTGGTCAATAGGCCCCGTAGGCTGTAGTGACCAGTGGTCACTTCCGTCGGTTTCGGCGATATGCCCATTGAAACGAACGTAGTCGATTTACTATATATGCCCCCGACCAAAACGCCGAAAAACGCAGTTTTAGGCCGTTTGACCAGTGGTCAATAGGCCCCGTTGGCTGTAGTGACCAGTGGTCACTTCCGTCGGTTTCGGCGATATGCCCACTGAAACGAGCGTAGTCGATTTACTATATGTGCCCCCGACCAAAACGCCGAAAAACGCAGTTTTAGGCCGTTTGACCAGTGGTCAGTAGGCCCCATAGGCTGTAGTGACCAGTGGTCACTTCCGTCGATTTCGGCGATATGCCCATTGAAACGAGCGTAGTCGATTTACTATATTTGCCCCTGACCAAAACGCCGAAAAACGCAGTTTTAGGCCGTTTGACCAGTGGTCAATAGGCCCTGTAGGCTGTAGTGACCAGTGGTCACTTCCGTCGGTTTCGGCGATATGCCCATTGTAACGAGCGTAGTCGATTTACTATATATGCCCCCGACCAAAACGCCGAAAAACGCAGTTTTAGGCCGTTTGACCAGTGGTCAATAGGCCCCATAGGCTGTAGTGACCAGTGGTCACTTCCGTCGGTTTCGGCGATATGCCCATTGAAACGAGCGTAGTCGATTTACTATATATGCCCCCGACCAAAACGCCGGAAAACGCTGTTTAGAGTGAGTTTTCCCAACTTTGACCCTGGGCGAGGAACCACGGGAGCCATGCTGACCAGTGGTCACTTCGTGCGGTATCGGCAGTATACTCATCGTTTTCAGCGACCCCGATTTACTATATATGGGTACCACCCCGAGGCCGAAAAACGCCATTTTTAGTGACTTTTAGGCCATTTCTAGTAAAAGTGGGACTTAGCAACTTTTAGCCAAAACAGGCCAAAAAAATGCAAAGTTTGGACCCATCTCCTGAAAGCTAGGGAGCAAAATTAAAAAATCCCCCTCGTTACTTTATGCACCCCTACTGGTAATTTTCAACAAAAGATACTAGACCTCTCCAGCTTCTGCCCAGTTCTAGAAAAGTGTGACCAAAATTTGCGAAAAATAGCGAAAGTCCGAATTTGGGACCTTGGCACAGAGCCAAAATTGGCCAGGTGCCAAAATGACCAAAAAGGTAGCATGGGGGGATCCTGTCTACCAACATATAATAGTAGTATGGTGCCAAAATGCCCACATCGTTCCAACACTTAGCCGTAAAATGCATTTCCAATAAGCGTTATTCACCGAGAAAAAAACAAACGCGCGGTAACTATCGCCTAGTGCAAAAATTCGAAGTTTCGAATTCGAACCAAAAGTATGGTGGTACTTGTAGTACTACTCGAGTTGTTTACGATGGTAACCTTTTTACCACCGCCGGACCTCTAATTAGCTGGCACCAGGCCAACACGGTCTCCAGGGGGCCGCGCAGACGCCTTTATACCCATATTATGTAGGGGCGCTATCGCGCCCCTACATAATTTACACCTTTAGCCAAAATAAAGTTAGCACTAACACAAACGTCAGAAACGAATTAATGGTAAGTGTAACAAAACTAGGTACCAGTTAAAATTCCACTAAAACACAAACGTCAGAAATAAATTAAAGGTAAGTGTAACAAAACTAGGTACCAGTTAAAATTCCTTTGGGCAAAACTGGGAGATGTGTGATACTTTTAAGCCATCCAATATCAGCCCATGTCAGACCCGCATGAAAGAGAGAGTCCACAAATTCGGCAAAGCCCGAGGATCCACTCTGAGTAGATCGCATCCTATCATAGGCATCGTTTGTCTGCTTGGTCTCAGATTCAGTCGTCTTTTCTGTGACAAAATTGGCCACCCTGAAAAAGGAAAACCGGAAGATAAACTGGAATCTTATTAAAGAAATATCGTACACTGTCCAGTTACGTACATACGAGTACAGGCTATAATATTAATCACTGGGTTTTTCCTACAGGGGGGGGGGGAGGGGAGGGTTGCAGACTTGGGTCGCTCCTCCAGGCTTCGGGCGTCCTAGCCAAAACAATTTGAAAGTGGCCAGAAAAACATGATTTTGGGGGTAAACTTTTGTACATTTATGGCTTAAATCTTAAATATGCCAGAATCCAGATATGAGCCCCCCTTGCCGCAGATACCAATTTGTTCCGGGTTTTGGGCAAAAAAGGTCTGGGTTTTGGGCTAAACCTTCGGTCGCTGTCACCCTCCTCTAGTAATTCTAATTTATCTATCTTGGGTGTCTATACTTACGTACTTCAAATGCGGTGGCAAAGAAAATCCGTTTCGCATATCATTTCGGCGTTTGCCGGAAACGGGCGTGTCCACGGTCACCACCAAGGCTTCGTAGCCCGCAGCTTCTGCCCGACGAACCAACGATTCAGTGAAAGCCCGATCCTGAAAAAGATATTCAAATTAAGTGATTACGTATGCATATGTAACCTACTTTCATACCAGAAGCCGGGAGTTCTTTACTGGAGGGACTGGCAGGAGGCCCCCAATTTTTGGGATCCTGAGTCGGGGTGAATCAGTTTGGGTAAACTGGCCTACTGGGACCTCCTCCTGTTCTACGCCGGTGACTACATAGAGCCCAACCCGAGCCTTATTCCTTCCAAATTCCGCGGGCTCTGAAGCGCCGCCTACTCGGACTATTCACTGAAGTGCACCTGCTGCGGCTCGTGGGTGCCCGGGGGCTGTGCCCAGATCCGGGTGACTGATCTTAATCGCATGACCATGCCTGGAGTCAGTCCCTTCCTGTGCCCACCGCTCAGGGGCCATTGCCCCACCCCAACCAAACCCCCAGACACCCCTTGCTCAACCTACTGACACCCACAGCCAGCCCCTGCAATGGGCAAGCAGGACCCCTACAGGCTCCCCCCACCCACCGTAGGGTGCCTACGTAGAAGTGTAGATTTTTAGGCTTTTCAAAATTTTTCCGGATATGCCCGAATGTTTGTCTAAAATTGATTTTGGTGCTAGCTAAAAATAATAACCTTTGAACGTGTTTTAGCTGTTGTAGCATCCTACATATGTAGAAAACAGGCTAATTTCACTGAGTTTTTAGTATTTTTAGCCCATTTTAGGTTCTCTCCCTTTTTGTCCTGGAAAGGGAGGACGCGTCCCCACCCACTTATAATTTGTCTAGAGTAACCCAACAGAAGTGTCCTGATTGTGAAAGTTAAACAAATAATTTATAAAATTATGCAATGCAATTTAACAATAACTTTAATCTTGACACAAACTTTACAAATATAGAGCTGAAACCATCGAGGAGATGCGGGCGCTGCCCCAGCGATGTCTTCCAGACTGGTTGTGGATATGGTACTGCACATCATCAAAGACTGAGTAGCCTTGGCACCTGAAATACAAAAAATAAAACAAAACAAAAATATAACAAAGGAATTAAAAATACACATTAGAACCTAAACTGACACTAGCATGCTTCTACAAAATTCAGGATAAAAATGCAATGGCAAAAGAGAAATAGTTTCGGTTATTGTGGGAATTAAGAATTCTGACATCCATCCCCTCGAGATGATATATCCCTAAAATAGAAAAAAATCCCTAACCTCTGGCCATGGCAACTTCTCCATCCGGATGAGCCAGTCGTTGACTGGCCGTGGAAGCGATCCCGATCGGATGCGCGAGTCGAAGACGACCACCCAAGACGCTCACGCTCAGATCACGCCGGGACACATTTCGCAGCATTCGAGGACGAATCAGGTATCTGGAGGAAAACCGTTTGAATTAAATTGGGTGGACAGTGAAACAAGCCAAAACAAACTCGCTCGAAAAGAAGCCAAATGCTACTCATATAACATTACATAGTATAGGTTACGTATAATACACGTTTCTGGGTTATATTATATGACTTGCATAATAACATGGCCTGGTGTACAGAGAACCTACAATATCCGAAAATAAAGACAACGACCTAGCTTTTTAAAAGGCAAAAATTTCTGGGGGGGGGCGAAGTTTTTTTTTGAAAAATGCTTAAAAATAGCAATATATAGGGATGCACCGGGCTAGGCCCCTGCTCCGTCCCCTGCCATGACCGAGGCCAAAAATTAAAAAATTTTGACAATTCTTGACCAAAAATTTAGAATCTTCGAAAGTCAAAAATAGGTCAAAGTGTTACAAACAAATCGTTTATTTTCTCAACGGTTTGAATGAAAACAACAATAGTAATCTTTATAGTAGAAATTATTGCAAAAATTAGATTTTAAGAGAATTTTCGAAAAGTTTCCATTTGGACCCCCCCATTTTACAGGCCCCGGCCCCGGTAGTGGCGGCCCAGGTACATCTACAATATATACGCATTTGCTGCTGAGCTAAAAATTAAGCAATCTGTAATATAAATTTAAGCTTAAAATAAATAGCGAAGCCATTCAGTCAAGCTGAAAGTGGGTTTTCCCACGTAAGTATATATAACCTTTTGAACGCCGCCTCATTTCGCTTCAGGCTTATTTCGTCATCAGCTCCACTTCGGTAGTAGTCATAGGTCTGTTTCGGCAATCTCTTTTTCGCTGCCACCTCAAAATCTGATACACACACCAACTGATCCATAAGGAGTTCTGAAACACGTCAGAGCGACCAGAGTAGTACTAGCAAGGTACACAAAAAATCATCCACCTAAATGCACCACAAACTTCCACCCCTGCTGAAACTACAGGGTTTATTTTAGGCGAAAAAAGTGGGAGAGTGGAGGTCGAAAAGTGGTGGGGGAATCTAAGTCTAAAATAAAAGCCTAAAAATTGCAAAAAAATACAGGGAAAATGCCTGTTTTCTACTATGCCAAAAAGTGCTCAAAAATTGTGTTTGAGTACCATAATAGATGATTTTTAAACGAAAAATTTCTGAAAATTTTGACAAAAAATCCTTTAAAATTTGGCATTTTCTGGGCACCTTATAGTGAGGGGGGGGGGAACATAAAAAAAGTGGGGGGAAGAGGTCTAATGGTCAACGGTCCCCCCGAATCCCCCCACTCAGGATTAGGGCCTTCCCGCCCTCCAGCCCCAAGAACTCTAAAGTGCTCGGAAAAATAGGGCTTTGACAGTAAATTTTGCAAAATTTTTTCGGCTTCGCCAGATTTTTAGGCATTTTTGAAAAAATTTTTCTTTCCCCCCCCCCAGAATTCCGTGCCAACCGCCAGACCTGTGAGGACCGACTCCCAGAAATTTTTGCACAGGAAAAAGTCAGCTTTGCGGATTTGGAAAATAGCTGATTTAATTAGGTACAACTAACTAACGGCAATATAGCACTACCAGTACCGCAATGGCACTTTCAGGGTTTTTGGCCCCTAGCTAGCCTGGGAAGCAAAATTAAATTATCCAAAACTGCCACCATATGACGCAGCATCTTCGATAGTACCGTGCAATAATGTTGAATTGTTTCCCTCTTTGGCTGTTAAAAAATTTTTCTAAAAAAATTGGGTGGTTTTTCCCCGCCCTAACGGTGCATCGGATCGATCTAATCTTGGCCGTGTGCAAAGAGGAAGACTTGCCATCATCAGGGTATTTTTTACAGGGGGGCGGGCCCCCCCGAAATTGACCTCCCCCCCCCCGAAAATGCCTTCCCCCCCTAAATCGCCCCCCCCCCGGATTTTGGTCTTCTCCCTTAATGAGGTCTACATTTTTTTCCAAAAATGGTCAAATTTTCAAAAACTTTCCGGCTTCGCCGGAGATTTTTACCTGAAAATAGCTATTTTTGGCTTAAATCCTGGCATTTTTGAGCGCTTCTACGTGAAAAATACGCCAAAAAATAGGAATTTTTGGCTCATTTTTACCAAAAATGATCTTTACCAAAAATCTTTCCCCCCCCCGGAAATTCCCACCCCCCGAAAAAAATTCCCTAAAAACTACCCTGATCATTTCAGATATTTGCAAAACTTTTCTAGCCCAACCCAGTAAAAAGTTATATCGGTCCAAAGTTTTGCAAAATTTTGGCATGGTTGGACCAAAACGTAGTGTGTCATTTTCAAAATGTCATAAAATGAGCAGAAGTGAACCAAAACTTGACCGGAAAAACTGAACTGACGGAAGACAAAGCCGTGGATTTCGCAACAGTCGAAAGGAGCAATTAGGTAAAAAGGTAAAGGTTTACCCCTGGAGATATCTCCGTCCTGCCACAGGACACGGGGTGCCGGTGCTCATCCCCGGATTCTCAGCCGTAGAGCCAGGAGTGTCACCTCAAATGATGACTGCATCCGTGGAAGGGGGGCCGGATCTTCTGCACAGACTCCTGTTACCTTCCCACCGTAGTGGTACCCATTTACCGACCAGTTAAGGATGGATAGCTGGGTTGGCTAGTCGAGAAAGCTTTGTGGGTCCTGGGGATCGAACCAGCGCCAGCGAACTAGCGAACCAGCGAACCATCTGACCAGCGCCTTGGACCACTCGGCCATCTCGACAACAATTAATCAACGAAATCAAGCCAGAGATGCAGGGGCGCCTCGAAACGTCATGCGGCGCTTACAGAATGCTGTCAAGTGTTCGCTTCGAGACAACAAAGTTAAGGGGTTGACCGAAACTATCAAAGATAGTCAGAGCAACCGGATCTTACAACTTGACAACCGTCTCCACCACTCTAAGGAACATTTCTCTGATTTGCTCAACCGTATACTGGGGTTTTTTAGGCAAAAATAAGTGGGGGGGGGGGGGATTTTTGAGAAATGCTAAAAACGATGTAGGTAAGAAGGAGTCGCGCTTTCTGCTGCTATGTTTTGGAGCTCATAGCTCCAACCCTTGGTCCAGGAGGCGGGTGGGTTTTACATTTTTGAAATCTGAAAAATTTGAAAGCGGAGCTCAGACCCATAAGTGTACCAGGCTACAGTTTGCCCCCTGTGAGACCCCCCCCACGGAGAGGCCAGACCCCCCTCCCCCCTACCCGACCTCAACTACTCCCCCCCAAGCCGAGCTCAAACCCCCCCCCCTAAAATTGGGTCCAAACCAGGTAAAAAATGCAAAAGTTTTGAAAAAATTTTTTGCAATTTCTGAAAATTTTTGAAAAAAATTCGAAAACAAGGCTATAAATCACATATAAAGAGCTAAAGATGGTTATTTATAGCAAATAAAAGGTAATATACGCAATTATAAACCATAATCTGGGCTAATTTAGGCATATATATTTTAGCACAAATTTAGTCAATTTTCAAGCCCTATTTTCGGATACGAAAACTATTGACAGAATCTTTTGAGTATGTTTAATGTACTGTACATCGAAAAAGGAGCATTTTTAGCCAACAAAACTTGGGTACAGTTTAGGGGGGGTCCCCCTCCCCCAAATTTCGGATTTTGGTGGGGTCCCCCGAGCCAAATTTGGACCTTCTACTCCCCCCCCCAACCCAATCAGGTGGTACACTTATGCTCAGACCATAGGTGTAAGGTGGGGGGGGGGGGGTGGGGGGGGTAGCCTCCCCCCAAGCCTTTTTTTAACCCTCCCCCAAAACTTTTTGGGGGGACGTCCCCCCCCCCCAACTGGGGGGAGGGGGGGGGGAGTAGTCGCGCCGAAGGCGCGAAAAATGGCCTCAAATTGGGGATTTTTAGGGTATATAAATATTGAAAAATTTTTCAAAAATGTCCAAATTTTTGGCTTAAACTGTTTATTATTATGAGAAATACACGTTTTTAACTGTATTATGGATCTTATGACTCAATATTGTCCTTATTTTGGACTTGGAAACATGTTGGCAATCAAGTTTTTGAGTTTAAAACCACTGTCTAATGTTAAAATTACTTTATGGTTAGATGTTTTTTATCATTAGAAACGGCTGAAAATGCGATTTTTGGCATAAAAAATGAAAAATTTTTTTGGGGGAGGGTTGGGGGGTCCTGGGGGGTTGGGGGGTCGCCAGAGGGGGCCCCCCCTAGAAAATGTTGGGGGGGGAGTCTCCCCCACCCCAAATCTCCGTTACACCTCCCCCTCCCCCCATATATAAAATAGGGTCCAAACTTGAGGAAAAATGCTGAATTTTTGCAAAAATGCTTGCAGTTTTTCAAAAACTTTCTGAAAAAATTGTCCAGAAACAGTTAAAAACGCTAAAGAATAGGTTTTAAAACGCAACACGAGTGTTTTTTATTAGATTTATGTCGAAAATAGTCGATTTTATATGTCCAAAAAGGGCCATTTCTAGCTGAAAACATTTGGGTACAGTTTGGGTACAGTTTTTTGAAAATTTCCGATTTTTGAGGACCCCCCAAGCCAGATTTGGACTTTTTACTTCCCCCCCCCAACCCAAACAGGTGGTACACCTATGGGGGGACCCCCCCAAATTTTCGACTTTATGCCAATATTGACCACTTTTGGGCCAAAAATCTGGGGGGGTAGCAAAAATCTGAAAATCTGGGGGGTGGTCGCAAAAATTTGTCTCTTGGGGGGGTCCCCCACCACCGCCCCCCCTAACACACCTATGCCATCACCCCCCGGGTACACCCATGCGTATGCCCCCCCTATGTTTCGAAAGAATGCAAAATTGCCCGTGGGGCAAATCGAGGTCGGTGATTTCAAAAATCAAATCGAGACATCGATCCAATCCATCAAACAATTTTTGTCACCAGATTTCGCGAAAAGTCGCCTATCGGGTAAAGGTGCTTTCATAGTTCCAGACGCACGCAGACGCGCGTCGACGCGCGTACGTAAGCATCTGAATGCGGTCGCGAGCATTAAAACGCTACAATTATTTTTAAGGTGGCGATTCCCTTTGCCGATCCCCTCACTCCTAACTCCGGTATTGCCTGGATGTCAGCCCAAACATCCTAAATACAGACTCTATTACAGCGGCCCTACGGATGGAAGTGGTCAGCATGGTGTGGGCATCGCCATCAGCTCTCGCTTAGAGCATGCTCTGCTGGAATTCACACCCGTGTCAGCTAGGGTTGCGACAGCCCGCATAGCAACAGCACCCTTCCCAACGACGATAGTCAGCTGTTACGCTCCAACGAATGCTGCCGACGATCAAACGAAGGACGACTTCTATCAACTGTTAACTGACACTGTCAGTGCAGTTCCTCGGAGCGACTTCCTCCTGTTGCTGGGTGACCTAAACGCAACCATCGGCCCCAAGTTTGCTTCTGAACCTTGCATCGGCGGCCACTCTATTGGAATCAGGAACGACAACGGCGACCGTTTTATTTCGTTCCTCTGCCAACATCGTCTGTTTGCCGTAAACACAGCGTTTCGACACAGACGTCGCCATCTAGAAACATGGGCGTCTAACGATGGCTCCACACGGAAACAGATAGACTTCGTCTGCCTTCGACAGCGGTGGAAATCATCGGCTTTGGGCTGCCGCTCCTTTTGGGGCACGTCTCTACAGTCTGACCATGCCATCGTTGTCTGCACTTTACAACTCCGATTGTGCAGCAAGAAACCTCACCGTCCTACCACACGCTATGCCACCGAAAAGCTAAAAGACCCACGAGTTTTGGAACAATTTCAGGTGGAACTTTCGAACAGATTTCAGGCGCTGTCTGATACCGATGACATCGAAACCCAATGGTCCACTACCAAAAGAGTTATCCAAGATACGGCTTCCCTCTGCCTTGCTACTACCGCTAGACGCCGGAATGATTGGATCTCGCCGGACACTATAAATCTGGTGGAGCAGCGAAGACACGCTTTTCCGGCACCACGGCGCAGGGAACTTTCTGCCAGGATAGCGGAGAACATAGCAAAAGACAAGAATGCGTATTGGCAGAAACAGGTGGAGGTGATGAATAATGCCCATGGTGACTCTGGTAAACTGTTCAGAACTATACGCGAAGTATCCGGCAAATGTGCAAGTATTTGTGAGATACTCCGAGAAGCTGACGGATCCATAATCTGCAGTTTTCAAAGAAGAAATGAAGAGCGGTGGGCAGAACATTTCCAATCTCTTCTAAACCGGCCCAGTCCCACCCAGCCCCTTTTCGACCTACCATTTGATGGCTTTCTGGACATCTCCTCTGCAGTGCCTACAGAAAACGAGGTCACAAAGGCTATAAGATCCATGAAATCTTCAAGTGCTCCCGGTGAGGATGGCATAAATGCCAGTATACTAAAAGCCGGAGGGCCAGCACTGTGGAGTCAGCTGACCTGCCTCGTTCAAAAGATCTGGCAGACTGAAGTAATACCATCTGACTGGAAGAAATCTGTTCTGGTGCCACTCTTCAAGAAAGGTAGTAAAACAGAGTGCAAGAATTACAGGGGTATCTCACTTTTAGATGTTGCATACAAGATCGTCGAGGCCGTAATCTTAGATCGAATTCGTAGCGCGGTGGATTTCTGTCACCGTGAGAACCAAGGAGGATTCAGACCGGGCCGCAGCACAGTGGATCAAATCTTTGCCCTGCGCCAAATTATGGAGACTAGGCACGAATATAGGCAACCGCTAGTCGTCGCCTTTGTGGACTTCAAAGCAGCCTTCGATTCTATTGACCGTCCACGTATGTACGAAATCTTGTCGTACTGCGGATTGCCGGACAAGATTGTATCATTAATACGGCGCATGTACGACCAGAGCCTTAGCGCTGTCCGCGTTGGCACAAACCTGACTGATTTTTTCCCTGTGAACACCGGTGTGAAACAAGGCGCCCTGCTGTCACCTTTATTATTTAACATCGTGCTGGATGTGGTCCTCCGCAAGGCCCTTGAAGGATCTCCAGGAATAAGAATTGATGCTGGGGAACCCCTGACGGATCTGGACTATGCTGACGACATCGCTCTGTTAGCTGAAACTAGCGCTGATCTGAATCTAATGATCGACAGACTGGACAGCTATGCTTCTTCAGTCGGTCTGCTCATCAGCGCTGAAAAGACAAAGGTTGTCCGGTCATGTTCTGCAGATCTGGCACCTATCTTCCTACGGGGACAACCACTGGAATGTGTAGACCAGTTCTGTTACCTGGGCAGCCTTGTCGCGGCTGACGGTAGCCCTTCCCAAGAAATCAGATCCCGGATCGCCAAAGCGGAGAACGCCTTCAACAGTCTACAGAACTGCCTGTGGAAGGATCCAAAAGTTAGTTTGCCGACTAAGGTAAAAGTCTACTTTGCAGCGATTCGACCTATCCTGCTTTATGCCTGCGAAACCTGGCCTGCTAAGGTAAATGACATCTCCAGGCTGCAGGCCTTTGAATTTTTCTGCTGGCGACGAATGCTTGGAGTCACGTACCGAGATCGAATTTCGAATCGTGATATCACCAGGCGCATCAATCCTTCCTCGCTCTGTAGATCAGAACTACTGAGACGTCGACTCCGATACTTAGGTCATGTCCTGCGGCGCCATCCTACGTTCCCCGCTAGGCGAACGCTGATGTCAGAACCTTTGCCGCAATGGAAACGCCCCCGTGGTGGAGTCCGCACTACCTGGCAAAGAACAGTACAGAAAGATTTCGCGGGACTCAACCTTCACCGCATATACCGTTCCTGGCCGTCAGACTGGAAGAATATCTTGTCCGACATCGCCGCCGACAGACAACAATGGATAACGATGACTGATTCACTCGCTGGAGCAGCGGAGGATCCTAACCAGGCCTCCTGATAAGCAAGCAAGCAAGCAAGATTCCCTTTGGTCACATTTTTATGCTGGGAAAATCAGCTTTGATATAATGAAAACAGCACTTTGGTAGGAAAATATATATGAAACGATGGTGTTTTGTAGAGTTTGGCAGTTCTACCATAAACTCATCAACCATAATTTTGGGCATAGGTGTTAGGGGGGGGGGGTGGGGGGGTGGGGGGGGACCCCTCCCCCCGAATGGAGGGGTCGCCAACACCCCCCCCCCTAAAAATTTCTTCCTACCCCTCCCCCCAAATCGATTTTTTCAGACCCCTCCCCCCTAAAAATTTTCAAACCCCCTACCTAAATTTTTGAAAATTTTTCTCTAAAAATTCGAAATTTTTCCAAAAAATTCCAAAAATTGGCGAACAATTGCTGGAATTCGCTTAATTAAGCTAAAAATCGTTAAAAATAGCTGTAAATTGAGAAAAATTTTTATTTTTTAACGAAAAACCGACTTTTTTCGAAATTTGTTGGAACCCCTCCCTAGAAAATTTTTCTTACCCCTCCCCCCAAATCGACTTTTCGCGACCCCCCTACCCCTTTTTTCGCCAAACCCCTCCCCAGTGGCGGATCCAGGGGGGGGGGCCCCGGGGGCCCGGGCCCCCCCCCCTTTGCGATTTGGGCCCCCTCCTTTGACATTCCGGGCCCCCCCTAGAAAATTTTTTCAGCTGTTTATAATGCATATTTCGAGTGAAAATTAAGCATAATTTTAATAAATTTCACAAATTATTAAAAAATTTCGCCTGCGGCGCACTTATGCTTCTGTGCTGCTTTATTACGTACTTAGTTCTGTGACAGAACTTGTCTCTTAAAGTGTCTTCTATTTCGTTTCCTTTCCTGTTTTGTAAGTATATATATAACAAGTAACAAAAAATGCTCCGCACAAAGGAGGATAATATGTGTGTGATGGCCTGTGTCTATCCTTAAAATTGAGAAAATAAAGACGCAGTTCTATGACAAAAGTTGCTCAGCTCACTTAGGGCTTTCATTTGATACCAAATTTGACCATTTTTGAAAAATTTTATTTTGGACCCAAAATCGTCTAAGTCCCCACCCCACCCCACCACAGCACTCTACAGCCACTTTAGGTATGCAGTTCTATGACAAAAGTTGCTCAGCTCACTTACGGCTTTCATTCGATGCCAAAGTTCACCACTTTTAAAAATTTTCATTTGTGACCCAAAATCGTCTAAGTCCCCACCCCACCACAGCACTCTACAGCCACTTTGAGCATGCAGTTCTATGACAAAAGTTGCTCAGCTCGCTTAGGGCTTTCATTTGGTACCAAATTTGACCACTTTTGAAAACTTTCATTTTTGACCGAAAATCGCCTAAGTCCCCACCCCACCCCACCACAGCACTCTACAGCCACTTTGAGCATGCAGTTCTATGACAAAAGTTGCTCAGCTCGCTTAGGGCTTTCATTTGGTACCAAATTTGACCACTTTTGAAAACTTTCATTTTTGACCGAAAATCGCCTAAGTCCCCACCCCACCCCACCACAGCACTCTACAGCCACTTTGAGCATGCAGTTCTATGACAAAAGTTGCTCAGCTCGCTTAGGGCTTTCATTTGGTACCAAATTTAACCACTTTTGAAAAATTTTATTTTCGACCACTTGACCCCCCACAAGACTGACCCTTCAAACGGCAAAGTGGAACCAGCACAGCAAAATGGATGTGTCCTACGGCAAAAAGGACACCGGGAATGAGCTGGGCGCACCAGAAAAACCCTATAGACAAAGTTTTGAGAGGCCAGGTAAAGCCTACTATGGACCTCCAGGAAGCGGTTTCCGACTTGACCCTCCCGACGGCAAAGTGGAACCAGCCCAGCAAGATGGGTGGGTCTGACTGTAAAACTGACTGCGGGAATCGATTCTCCGTGCCAGAAAACCATTGTATGGAAGATTTGAGCGTTCAAAGTTAAATAAATAGCGAGAAATTTCGATTTTTCATTTTTCGAATTTTCGCCATCTTTGACGGGCCACTGTGGTCGCTAGGGAAGTGATAGAGAAACGCAACCTGGACCGTTAGTTAGTTCAATATATGTAATTTCTGAATATAAAAAGAAATCAGCTCCAGCTCGTTAACGTTCTACCTGAGCGACGACCACAAAAATGGTCACTTTTCGATATGAGCCGACTTTGCGGCGCCACTGCGGCGCTGTGGCGCAGCTGCGGCGCAAAAAAAGTTGTGATTCTTAAATTCTTTAGAGGGTACTACTAGACCCCATAGCCCTTTAGGTTGGCCCACCGCTGCAGATCACGTGAAAGCGGCGAACATTATGTACAATACAACCATCAAATAGGAGAAACCGGAAAAAAAACATCGCCGCCATAACCGGTCCGGGGCGCAACTTTTTAACGGTAAGTGATACGGGGCTGAAACTTCACAGACATACTAAACTCGATGTGCTCTACAATTTGCGCATGAAATCTGCGCAGGATCTGCGCAGGATTTTGCGCAGCTTCTGCGCAGCTTATTTTACACTGTCTCCAGCCACTTTTCACACATATTATAGGGGTCGCTGCCGCGACCCCTATGATTAATTGTACTCAACGCCTTCAGTTTATTTTATGACTATATACCGGCTTATATATATTTACAAATTTTATTTTGCTTTCGTAACGTATATATATATATACATATATATATATATATATATATAAATGGGCAATGCAAGATTGATAATTGGCAGCTTCTGAAAGTGCTCTAGAATAAATCGTGGAAGTGAAAAATTCTGAAAAGCATCCAATTCCCGTTTTGGTTTTCCACTGATCGATTATACAACTCAATAACTCTTTTTAATAATCTTTTTAAACATTTGAATTGCTGAATTTTCTTCTTCTTTTTTCAAAAAATTCTTCAACTTCTGGGGGGCTCTGCCCCCAGACCCCCCGTTTCGCGCATTATTTTTGTTGTCCTTGTAACTTGTCCTCTTTATTGTCACCATTCCTTGTATATACTTATACTATTTTACTGCAAGTTTTTCACTTCGTAAGTTACTATTACATGTATATACATCTCCATTTTATTTATTTAATCTTTTCAAAAGTTTGCATGACGGATTTTTTTCCAATTTCAAAAAATTCTTCAATCTAAGGGGGGGCTCTGCCCCCCAGACCCCCCGTTTGCTTCTTGTGTATATAAATTCTCCATGCTTTGCTTCACTCACGGGATATATATAGTTGTTTTCCAATTGGCAAGTGAACTAACCTTCCATACGCAATATTTTCTTGTGAAAATATTTTGTTCCTGGAAAAAGCAAATTTTTACCCCCCCCCCTGAAAAATTTGGTTACCCCCCCACCCCGAAAAATTTTGCAGCGGGCCCCCCCCTTTTCAAAATCCTGGATCCGCCACTGCCATAGTTTCCCTGGAACTTTGGGTCTGGGGGGTAAATCTGGGGGGTAAATCTGGCCGACTCGACGTCCGATGTGTGGTACCCCCCCCAACCCCCCCCCCCCGGCAATTCGGATCTCAGAAATTTCGAAAAATGGCCAAAAAATGCAAAATTTTCGGTAATAGCCTTTTTTTCATCAAAATAAGGCTTGTTCTTAACGTTTTAGACGCTTTTGCACCGTTTTAAAGCGATTTTAGGTCAAAATTTTAGAAAAATTTTTTCAAAAAAATGACCATTTTTCGACTAAATTTAGCTAACTTTTGGGTCCAAAAATCGTTGGGGGGGGGGGTTCGGGGGGGGGGGTAGCCAGAGGTTGGGGGAGGGTATGTCAAAAAATCTGGGGGGGGGGGGGTAAATTTGGTCAAAAATTTTGGGGGGGATACTTCCAACCCCCAACCCCCCCAAAGGAAACTATGGCCACTGCCCCTCCCTACTTTTTTCTGAACCCCCACCCCATAGGTGTACCTTGAGAAATCGTTGGGGGAGGGGGTAGCCGAAATTAGGGTGGGTGGGGTCAGCCGTGTTGAGGTGGGGTCGGGGTGGGGTCTGGAAAAATCAAATTTTGGGGGGAGGGTAAAAAATTTTTTGGTCAAAAATTTAGAAAAAATTCGCAAATTTGCTAAAAAAGCGTTATTTCCAACTAAAAATCAAAAACATTTCTTCATTTTTGCTCATTTTTTCGAAAAAAATTTGGATTTTTTGCAAAAATTTCGAATTTTTCCAAAAAATTTCGAATTTTTACTAATTTTGAGGCAAAATTTTCAAAATTTTGAGGGTGGGGTCTGGCAAATTTGGGTGGGTGGGGTCTGGGATTTGGCCATTTGGGGGTGGGGTCTGCCTCCAAAATTTCGAGGGTGGGGTCGGCACTTTTCCATTTGGGGGGAGGGGTTGGCCCCCCCCCCCCCCCCCCCCCCAGGAACACCTATGCCCCACCCCCACTTTTTTCGCCAGCCACACCTATGATTTTGGGTAACATTTGACAATTTTTCAAACGCTACAGTGCTAAATGCACGCCACGTAGAAAGCAAAGCGTGGTATCAAATTGAAGATAAATTAAATACCTGGGGACGATTTTTTGATTATTCATGTTTGTATTGCTCATTTGTCGTAATCGAGAAAAAACCCAAATCAGCGCCGATTTTCAAACTTTAAGTCACTTGTTCTCATTATCAGGGTAATAGTTTTGATCAAATAAAAAATGGTCCCTGGGTATTTGCCCAGTGTTCACTTCTACTAAATTTCAGCTCTCAAGTCCTTGCCTATCTAGAGAACTTTTAATTGAAAACAAATAATTCACACTTTTGTGAATGGTCAATCTACAGAAAAGCCAGCAAGTAGTAGGCTTTATCCGCAAACATGTCAAAACTAAGTTGGATTGCATTGAGCAGGATAAGTGTAAGGCGGGGAATGGATGGTAGACATATATACATATGTCCAGGAACCAGGCGTGGAGGGTTCCTCCGGACTTTCAGGGATACTTCCCAGGCACATAAGGCTGCAGATACAAATTTGCGTAATCATGTTTTGGAGTTAATGTAGCAAATATTTCAAAAATTAAATTTTTACTTCAAAAGACTTTCAGTTTCGATTTTTGAAATATATACGTTATGCGTGACATCGGTGGAATGTGGATCACAGGATAAATTCGCTGACTCCCGGGCGATTTTAATACAGGTTTCTTTACTTTATTTTTGTGTTCTCCGGACCCATTAGTAGGGATTGTCGTCCTCCCCCCCCCACCAGTTTTCATTTCATCATGGGTATAGTATAACCATAGGTGTGGCTGGCGAAAAAAGTGGGGGTGGGGGTTCAGAAAAAAGTAGGGAGGGGGGTTTGGCGAAAATAGGGGGAGGGGGGCTGAAAAAATTCGATTTGGGGGGAAGGGTAGGAAACAATTTTTAGGGGGGGTTGGAGGGAGGGGTCCCCCCACGCCCCCCCTGCCCACCCTCAAACACACTTATGGATAACGTAGCTTTTTAGTGCGGGGTCTGTTATAGGTGTAAGGTGGAGGAGCAGGAAAGAGGTACGTGGCCCCAACCATTTTCAAATTCCCCCTAACTTCTCCGGTGGTACGTACCCATCCATAGGTGTACCTTGAGAAAAAGTTGGGGTAAGACGAAATTAGGGTAGGTGGGGTCATTCGGTTTCAGGTGGGGTCCGGAAAAATTGATTTGTGGGGGGGGGGGATTGTTTCGTACAAAATTTTGGAGAAATTGCGATTTTTGCTAAAAGTACTATATTTACAACTAAAAATCAGCAATATTTCAACATTTTTGGTCATTCAATCGACAAAAATGCTATTTTTGCCAAAAATTATGAAATTTTGCAAACACTTTTGAGGGGTGGGGTTGGTCAGTCATAGGTGTGGCGTTGGGAGAAGTAGGCAAATTCTAGGTTGCGCATACATTTTAGTTAATTTCTTTATATCAAAGAGCGGTTTCATAATAATTAAAAAGGGTCCCCAGCACTTTGATAGTCGCCGACGTCTCACGAAAAAATTTGCATTAGTCTGCAAAAAATTTGAAAAATTAAATTACTTTGAAAATGCAGTAAAATGATTTCCAAGAACTAAAGTTATGTTCACTGTATTCATTAGAAAGAGAAAATATTAAGCTCCATTTCGATATAAAAATGGATTCTTAACACCTAGGAATGAATGAGTAATAACGGCTCAAAGTTGATGTCTCCAAAAGGAATTACCACCTTAAGTCGTGTTTAAATTTAAACTCGAATTTAGCTAAACGGGAGTTAAACACCTCTTTAGCAAGGCGGTTAAAAGTAAAACTTACGGTCCAGTTTAAATAAACTCGAGTTTAGGAGTCATTAGCGAATAAACTAAACACGACTGGTGCGAACCAGCATAAGAGAGAGATCTAGTTTTGAAAATAGTTAATTTGGGGGTTAGGTACTAGGGTGCATTGTGTCCGTGCCTCCTAGAGTGGGATATCCCGGCTGTCGCCTTGAGGAATGCAGATACTTCTTGGTGGCACGGTTATGCCATGAGGAATAAGACGCACCTGGGGACTATTTGTCCGCTCAGCATGCACAGCCGATAATATGAACTAACCAAGATACTAGAGCAAACCCTGTTCAATAAACTTGGGCCGCCCCAACACGGCGAGACCGGCAATTCGGCATTGTGAGTTTTCTCAAAATAAAGGGGGAGGTGTTGAGTCTTGTAGTGACTCTGGGCAGGCCTTGATACCCCGTATGTCTCGGACCAGTTGGATATATAATTTGCTCTTCAATGGCGCTTTATATGGGACAGTTTACCCGGCGGAGGGTTAGCAGCTCACACCGTCATATGTGTACATCCTTCTGTTACGAAATCCATAAATAAAACTTACAACTCTGGATCTCACAGCAGGTCGGTTGAGTCTTTTGATTAAATTCTAACGAGGGAGGAGCGGCTGATGTGGGCACGAAATTTTTGCTATGGTTATCCAACATTCGTAGATAGTTAGCCAGCTAAGAGCCTTTGAAGGCTTGAATTCACGAGGCTGGCAAATGTGCATCTGATATCATTGCACTAAGTGAAACTTTTCTTTCTCTTTCCATGGATAAGGCCGTCTCCTTAGTTGATTCAACATGTTAGGCAGGCACCACCGGCGGGGACTTGGTGGAAGAGTTGCACTGTATGTTCGGGGCTCCATGGCATGTAGTGTTTAGTTAAGTTCATCCACTCAGGAATATTCCTGGTTTAAGCTGCATCAAAATTTTGTTTCCACGATCGAATAGAGCTTATCCCGCTGCATATTTTTGCTCTCCCAAATTATCCACGAAAAATTAATCCAATTTCCGAGATTCCGGGTTTTCAAAATTTTCGGATTTAAAAAATTTTCTCTATTAATACCCACAAGATGGATATCATTCGAAAGCTCTTATGGCGCTGAACAATTTTAGAAATAGAATAATTCTTGAAAATGCACTAAATCCCCGGAATTCACGAAAACCGGACTCTCCGGATTTTAAAAATATTTTCCCATACCCGCACACAATATGACATCATTCCCAAGCTCTTGATGAGCTGAACAAATCTCGTAATAGAACCAATGTCTGAAAATGCACCTATAGAATTCCCGGAATTCACTCTAACTTGGAAGTTTTTAGTGAATTCCGAGAACTGGTATCATTTGTGCGAGTTGGTTCCATTAGATAGCTTGCTCAGCTCAACAAGGGCTTTCAAATGCTTACTCCTACTTACGCCTATCCTACTTACGCATAATCGCTTTCAAAACTCAAATTCCTACTTACGCCTAATTCTTTCTGTCAAAACTCACATTCTACTTACGCCTAAAGAATGTTTACGCAAAACTCGGATTCCTACTTACGCCTAAACTCTACAGTATCCTCTTTCTGACTTTGTTGTGGAAGTTGTTCAATTTTTCTTTAAGGGGGGGGGTCCACCTGATGTGAACTAAATAGCAAATTTGCGCCTCAATTTTATTTATTAGAAAAAACTTTCCAACTTTCCCGGCAAATGAAAACTAACTAAACTAATTAAAATATTCCAGCACATCTGAAAATTTTTAAATTTTTTAAAGTAAAGACATTTTTGTTCCCCAAAAGTTCTTCTTGTCGGAGGACAACTGAGTTTAGACTATTGACCTACAACGATTTAACTTATACGTTGTCCAAAATCAGGAGGGTACTTGGATTTTGATTCTCCTCACTAAGTGTTATATATAACCTCTAATAATATAATAAAAAATACATAAATAGATGCTCAACTGTATGTGTAATTTCTTCAGTTTAAAGTTAAATTAAATACACAGCTGCTGCAACACTATTTATCTATTTATTTAGATTTTCCGGGAATGAAACGAACTTTAAAGAAGCAAATTACACATCTAAAAAAGTGCGGACCAGACGGAATTCTAACCATTCTTCTTAAGCCCGGTTGATACATCTGTCCGTTTGTCCGTTTCTGTTGTCCGTTTGTCCGTTTGTCTGTTTGTCCGTTTTAAAAGTTGATTCATACTTCGGCTGTTTTGCTGCTTTGATTTTGCTGTTTTGCTATTTGTCCGTTTGTCCTTTTGTCCGTTTTCAGGGTTGATTCATACCTTTGCTACTTTGCTGTTTTGCTGTGATCCGTTTGTCCGTAAGGGTTGTCCGTTTAAACTTGAGCAATGTTTAAATTTTTCCGTTTGTCCGTATGCAACAACCAATCGGAAACGACCAGAACGATCACGTGCTTGCTAAATAAACGTTTGCATATGATTTTTGAATGGTTTTAAGATTAATTCGTTGATATATTGAGAGCATTATGAAATTACTTTAAAATATAACTTGATTTCAATGTTTTGAATGTTTTTGAAGAGAATTACATTTACAAGCAACATAATGCTGTAACCAATCATTATAAAGAGAAAGTGCCAGGTGGCTCGAAAACAGAAACAGCAATCCAGCAATACAGCAAAAGTTTAAATAGTGTATTACAACAGAAAATAGAAACCATCATTACGGACACATGGAAACGGACAAACGGAATCAGCAAAATAAGTATGAACCACTTTGTCCTTTTTAAAAACGGACAACCGGACAACCAGACAAAAAGACAAACGGACAAAAGTACAAACGGACAAACGGAAAATAAGTATGAACCGGGCTTTAGGGAGTTTGCCGTTGCGATAGCTTATCCATTGTCTATTCTGTTCAGTAGGTCAATGGCCAGTGGTGCTGTATCAGCTAACTGGAAACTGAGTACTGTGACTGCTGTGACTCCAGTCCACAGAAATCGCTGATGGGTGATCGCTCAAATTCCGAAACTATGGTCCTGTCTCGTTGCTTTCCATCCTCAACAAAGATAATGGAAGCACATATCAATCTCCATCTGGAGGCAAATGCACTACTAGCTGATGAGCAGTACGGATTTCGCAAAGGCCTCTCCGCCATGCATTGTAACTTGTTGTTGAGCCAACTTTTTTCTGACCAACTTGATCACAATGGTAAAGTGCCGAGACTGGCTCTCGGTCTTGCAGGTGCCTTTGACTCAGTGTAGCTAGGCTAGATCTGATCAGGATCCAAGACACGAGTCAAGGTCGGCACGCAAAGATGGATCTTCGCTTAGATTGATGCTCCGGCTGTAGTGGTATGCTGACAACCAGGGCACAATAGCTGACCTGAAATGGGGTCTAAAGAGGTGAGTTCGTTTTAGGCAGGGGAATAGGGATTTATAGTCTCTATGGGCGACTGTCGATTCAACTCTAACCTCAATACGGATAGAGTTGGGGATCTCTGAAACGTACGCGAAAGCCGAAGCAGCTGAAAGGATAATTATTTATTGTTACAAAATGCACAAGCAGTATCACTAAATTCCAGCAGACAATGATTCACTGCAGTTATAGTTTTACAATCAACAGTATTACAAGATACTGTCTGCCAGAATTGCCTTTTTGCTTTAGATTGACTGGTACTTTCGCAGTTAGGGCTGGTTATCCGGTTTCGGGGTCGTTACAGTACAATCTTCAGGTTTATATACCCACTCTAGTGCTGGTGTAGGTTAATTAACCCGGTATCCTATGTGCTTCGACTCAACTCAACTCTTAGGCTCTATGCTAGCCTCTACGGTGACTCTGTCCCTTACAATAGCTCTTAGGACCACACACACACAAGTTATGCTAATTAACAACTGTTTATAATCCGAATCGAGAGGGAGCGAGGTTGGCTTTGCTCTGGCGTCTCCGTATAATTGACTGCCCAGAATAACTGAATTTCGAGAAGAGTTCCGGTCTCTGAAATGGATAATAACAGTTACAGGTGGGAAGAGTGTCGGTTATTGTCGGAAAGGTCGGTTCGGCTTCCTCAGATAATTATCTCAAAATTACTACAAGTTATTGGACTAGAGTGTCAATAAGTTCAAAGAGAGGCTTCAGTGGTGAGGATCAGGATATAAGCTGTACCGCTTTCACTGAGCATGATTGTTTTAAAGTTCCAAACGTAGACCGAGCTGTTTTGGTTTCAAAAGGTGACCCAACAGTGAAACAGGCAGCTCTCTTCGTCTCCGCTATACGCTACGCCTCAGACTGCACCAAAAACGCATCCAACAAGTACCTAATCAGATAATTCCAAAGGGCAGACTGAGAGAACAGGATACACTAGGATCTACTTCCGGATCCTCTGACTACTAGACCACAGAACAGGATAAACGCAGGATACACTGGCAACGAGCTGCACTGAGACTTCCCAACTAGAGCGACTGACAGACTGATTCCAGTAGCAACTGACGCGCTTCCAGCGGAGAGACTGAACGGCTACCTGAATCAAATGGGTTAAAACCCATTAGAAACAGAGGTGGTGGGGATTAGAACCCCAGCAACTATTGTCCGGACCGATTGGCTTTCACGTGCGGGTTCAGGACCCGAATTGTGTATTGCGTAACGTATAATGTGTTATTTTGTATTTTTAGGTTGAAAACAGGCGAAAATTGACGTTTTTGAAGATCACACGAATGGAGAGGGCCAAGCTTGGGCCGTTCCGGCCTACTTGGCTAAATATGCAAATGAGGCTCTGGCCGAGCCTCTCACGGGCACGGAGTCACGTAGGCACTACTCAGCATTTATTACAGACCTAATCTACAGCTAAACTGACCTAATATTTATTACAGAGCAAAACTACGACTAAACTGACCTAATCTAATTACTACGTAGGACCCAGTATATGCGGAGTAACCTGTTTGTTATAACTGACGATTAATACTTAACTAAGGCCCAAATCTGGCCACTAGACAGGGTACTGTTACATATTACCGACTACTACCGATTATTACTGATTATAGACTACCTGATACTAACTGATGCCTATTTCATACCCTATAGGCCTAACTAGACAATAGACTACCTGATACTAACTGAGGCCTATTTCATACCCTATAGGCCTAACTAGACTTAAGAACGACAATTATAACCCTAACCTGGGTTGGTAACCTACCATTGAGTACCTAGAACATATTATCGTAATTATGCAAACGAGGTTACCAACCCTCCTAACCTGGGCCTAGAAATCCAACTGGACAATGGTAGATGGCCCCTTTCTTGCAGGGGACCCGCACCTTGAAGCAGGTGACTTACGCGGGCCTCTGGGGGTCAATCTACAACCGGATTTCACATACTAATGACAACTAACAATTATTAGCAAACCTAACTAACACTATAATATTAACCGCTGTGATTGGTACTAACTACAATTACTATTACTAAACTATTGACACTAGTTATAACTACTAAACCGACTAACACCTAATTAACTATTAGTTGTAATCTAACCTAACTGTTTGTAATCCTCTAATTGTTATGCCTAACTATTGCTTAATATTATTGTTAAACTAACTATTTCCCTACGGACTACACTCAAGACCTCCACGAGGGGTTTACATGAGCAGTCCCATTCATACTGTTATTAGCACACAACAGGCATGACGTAACTTCATTCATACGGATTCACACACACTAGCATACCATTTTCACACGCTCATTTAGACAGTAAACACACGCATACAATCGTACCTACACTAATTCACGCATACAGTTTCAGTCATGCAGTCACACTCACTCGCACAATTATTCAGACACAGTTACGCAACATTCACACCTCACGCACACTTGACTTCTCTCACAACCTCAGCTGGAGGAATTTACGTGAGGAGCCGCATTCATACAACACAATACAAATTACGGTCCTAACAGTACTAAAGTGGGGTTAATTCCCAAGACACTAACCTGACTAATTCATATAACTAGCTACGGTTGCGTGGAAGTACAATATAGTTCGGGAATGGCCCAGAAATGGCCATTCCCACGTGATCACCCGTGCGTATATTTTCCTTTGTAGTTGCGTGTGTAAAAGCCAATGGGGACAATAATTGCTGTTATAGCAATTATTATAAAAAATATGCTAAGGACAGCTTTAATTAAGGGGAGCCGGTATTCCCCAGTTAACGTCTTAATAATGAGTAGATTAAACGGTATTTAAAAGTTAGGTTTTCAGCTTTTAAGGTGTTTTTAAACAACCTCATGTTTTAATCCGGCGATAATTAAAAACGCAAAACAAGATTACAGCAGTGGCTTTTGGACTTGTGGCGAAGAAGAACATGGCCGGCAACTCTAGTTGCCGGCTATGGGAATTGTGGGGGACCTAACCTGAAAGACCCACTCCCGGGGAGTGGCCTAACTCCCCTTCCTCAAGGTGGGTAGGTGAGGGTCCTCCCTTAGAGCTAACTACCCAAATTTGCGTCGTTTTTGGGAGTTAAAATAGAGTTTTGGAGTGAGAATTGAAAGGGTTAGAAAGAGATAATAATGGTGTTTTTAGAGTGGGTTTTGACTAAAAAACAAACCCACGACAGTTTATTTGTGAATAGGGCCAAAAAGGGCCTTTTGGGAAAATACATAAAACGAAGAAAATAACGATTTTTAAAAAAGAAACCTTTTCTGTTTTGAGCGTGATTTGCGAGGTTCGGCTGCTCGCAAATCACCTTAAAAAACGCACAAAAGCACAGACAATACCCCAGAGGGTGGGGCGAAAGGCCCACACCCTCACAATTATAACTACAAAACAATGGGCACTGGGCCCGAAAAGTACTACAAAATTGGTCTTCCGGGGTCCGAAGACCCCGGGTAAGTCGTGTCGTGGAGGGACCCGGGGACCGCCTTTCAGGCATAAGGGTCCCCGGGTCAGAAACAGTGCTCCCCGTGAGCCGTCCGCAGACATATGGGCTCACGGGGGCGGCCAGATAGTGAGTGCTTGGCTGGCAGAACCTAAAATAGAAAACCCTATGGGGAATTGGGGGGAGGGGGAGAGGTGCTATAGTCCAGGCCTCCGTATAATTGGCGCAAGACACACCTCTCCCGGGTACATACGGACAATAATGGGGTGACAATAGTAAAGCTAAGGGGAGAGAGCAACCTCTCTCCCCGACTGCCAGCCAAGCACTGACTGCAAACTGCTAATTGCAGTCGAGACCCCAGTAGGGGGTTGGCCTTAAGCTTCTAAGCTTCTGATTGGCCAGTTTTGGTGATCACGCTTTTGTTATTGGGCTACCGAGTCGTGACCTACGGTAGCCCACAGACGCGTCTGGCGGCTGGAGGACCCCCAAATTTATGGGAACAGATGACCCCTAATTCAGACAGAAAGGAGGCCAAAGGCCGGATTTTAAGTATCAAGTTTTAGGGGTCTCTGCTGGGGCCCATAAATCTGGAGTAAACAGAAACTCCAATCTTTCTCAAAACTTGGTCCTCCAGCGGCCAAAACAAAGGGCTCCCTTTGCTTAGTAGAAAGCAAAGGGGCCTCACCTGTTTGGTCCATCAAGGACCCAGACGAAGAAGAAAGTCGAAAACAAATCACGTAATACCTAGGTACCCAAGTTAAAATAAACTATAAAACTACCTAGAACTACTAATAGGTACCTATTTAATTAGTTAGTTAAGTACCTAAATACCTAATATTATTGTAACATAATTGTATGTATGTATGTATAATTGTCTACCTATATTTATGCTGAGTAGTGTAAGGCTGGATTCAGCCTTTTGTGGGTGGGAGGTCACTAGTGACCCTTATAAGGTCACTATTGTAGGACTTACGTGAATGAATGCATGAATGGCATTCGTTCACGTAAGGTCTGGGAGCTTTCCACGCTCTCCAGACAGGCAGACGGGCGGTCAGAGATAAAAGGCCGACCCGTAAAAGGAGAATAGAGAAAGGGAGGAGTTAGAAAACTCCCTAAATAATGAAATTAAAACTAGAACGTAGGAATTAAAATGTGTAATTTAACTTGTACTTTTTGTTGTTTCAGGAATTAAAAGAAGAACTGTGTTAATATTGTGTAAATGTTCTTGTATGTTGTGCAAATGTAGGAATAAGATGAATAATAATGTGTTTCCTTGCTGTTTAAGGGGATTTTAGGCCGTAATTGGCCATTGCGCAACGCTGACAGGAACGGGGGAAGACAGGAGAATTAAAGGGGGTCTCAAATACGACCGCCCTTTACACAAGACTGGCGTAATAGGGGTTCATGCAGGTGTGGGAGGCCTCAATACGGCCGTCCCACACACGTACAAAAAGGGCAAAAGGTCAAAGGTTCGAATCCTTGCACTAAGAGTTGAGATGGACTAGGTAATTATCCATATTTTAGTCAATTCTAACAACTAATAAGTTCACTAATTAGTGTAGTTCGAGGGCCTCAATACGGCCGCAGGAACACAGCTAAAACCCTTAATTAAGCCCGGATAATTAACCGAATTATTGTGATTTTAAGGCAATTCTGGCAGTTCTGACAGACAAATAAGGCAGGTACAGATTACAATTGACAGTGGCAATTAAAACTTGATTCTTTATACAATTACCTGGCATGGATTAGTGGATTGGCCATGAGATCTTCAGCAGAACCAATTAATAGAACCGATTAATACTCTCTAGATTAGCCTTTTTGGCAGATTTCCGGGTAGGGCCTAGATTATTCTTTACTTAGGCCGCCTTATACTAATTATTAGTAACCTATTCCTAGTTGCTAGGTGAGGCTGTAATAACGCGAAACGCCCTTTTACTGAATAAAACAACAAATACAGGAACAGAAACAGTAATTTCATTACAATTGTCCTCAAATTAGGCTAGGTTTTTATTAAACCTGGAAGTTTACATATCTCTGACTCGGCTTAAATGAAGACAAGGAAAGATGTCTCAAAAATCTGCTAATTTTTTCTAGCAGACATGGCATAGTCTTCCATTTGCAGATCCTTTGAAACCATTATGCTACGGACGTTTAATTAAATCAGTTAACATTAGTTTTGGTTTTAGGATCAAAGTAGTTGCTGCGCGCTACAGAATTTTGTTTTAGAAATATCACACTATGGTTGCCTTTATTGACACAATTTTGTCATTTGTTGGCAAATTTCTGATGAAACAGCTTCCAGAAAAAGGACTACAACATCTGGATAATTCTGATTCCGAGTCAGCAGCCGTGATCTATCAGATGTGTGAGATGGCCAGAGATGATCTGAATAAAATTCAAAACATGATCACAAATATCACGGAGTAAGTCGGTCTCAGTGTGCTTCCATAGATCGCCTGCTTTTCTATAAGTAAGGTATAACCAAGAGTGCATAATTGCACTATATATAAGAAGAAGAGTAAGCCACTAGAGGGCTCCTCTTCTTGGCATTGCGTAACGGTGCTCCGACCACAATACGCGAATGTTCCCCCGTTTGGTGGGGGGGGGTAGCTCTCTTCGACAAACCATACCCCCCCTCCGTTTGGTGGTGGGGGGGGGGGGTAGTCAACAGCCAATCAGATTGCAGAGACCCCTAACAGAATGACGCAGGAAATAGCTTTAGATCTTAAATTCCATTTCTATTCAAAGATACGTTTTATCAGCAGATTTCAAAGGTATAACTAAAGTAATTCAATTGTCTAGAACTTTTATGGCTATTTCTATAGTGTTTGTTCATTTCACCAGCAGTTCTTTAACTTTCTCCACTTAAATCGCGTTCGTCGCGACACTCCCAAAGCGCAAGGTCTTTAACCCGTTTCCTAGCTTTCTCTGCGGCCTTTCGTCTATTTGCAGAGCGAACATTGGATATGGGTTTTGAATGGTCAGGATCCAAACATGAGGAGTTCCCATCGCCTTCAGACGCCCCTTTGGATTTGGCGCCACCCTTTGTAGGTCCCCGTGCAACCCCAGAGGACCCGGAACCTGAACCGCTATGACCGGCCCCCAAATCCACAGTACTGTCGAACCGGGAATCAGGGTCTTGGATCCCGTCCTCGATTCCTGGTGTAGGAATGCTCCTAGAGGGTGGACCTTTCTCGAGGTGAGGAACAGGAACACCTTCGCTAGAGGTCCTGGAAGGATCTTTAGAAGGCGGTCCGGCAGCCAAAAGGCTGTCATCATCTGTAGCCTGTTCGGCAATATCCACTCCTGCATTTCCTGTTTCTCCATGTCTCGTTTCTAGCGGGTACAATAGTTTCAAGGGTCGTTGGATTGTTCGACCGCCTCTGACTTGAACAATGGCAGACCTGGTTTGACCATCCCGGCTAACAATCAATTCCTTTATTCTGCCCAATTTCCACTGACCTCTTTTCTGACCCTTTTCTTTTACCAAAACCACGTCGTCAACTTCGGGAAATGCGTCTGTTTCTTTACATCGACGGTTTCTATCGTCTCGTTCTCTTAGGCTAAGCAAGTACTCATTTCGCCACAAGCCCCAGAAAGTATGAAGAAGATTTTGTCCCTTCTGCCACCTTTGTAGAAGGTGTTCAGCTGAACTGAGGTTTCTGGGTCTGTAGTCGTCAAGATCAGGAATATCCGGTATTCCAGTATTTCCAAGAGGAGTCCATGACATCCAAGACATCCAAGCAGTTGTCCCGGGTTTCGGCACCATAACAGAATGACGCAGGAAATAGCTTTAGATCTTAAATTCCATTTCTATTCAAAGATACGTTTTATCAGCAGATTTCAAAGGTATAACTAAAGTAGTTCAATTGTCTAGAACTTTTATGGCTATTTCTATAGTGTTTGTTCATTTCACCAGCAGTTCTTTAACTTTCTTCACTTAAATCGCATTCGTCGCGACAACCCCTTCCCCGTTTGGTGGGGGGGGGGGGGGTAGAGCAGAAGATTACGGTAGTTTTCGTTCTATTTGAAAAAGGGTCCCCGTTTGGTGGGGGGGGGTATGCAAAAGGGGTCCCCGTTTGGTGGGGGGGTATGCAAAAGGGGTCCCCGTTTGGTGGGAGGGTATGCAGAAGAGGTCCCCGTTTGAGGGGGGTCGCCAACAGCCAATCAGATTCAGCCAATTTCAGCCTGACTTGGCGACCCCCCCCCAATCGGGGACCCCCTTCTGCCTACCCCACCCCCCCACCAAACGGGGACCCCTTTTGCATACCCCCCCACCAAACGGGGACCTCTTTTGCATACCCCCCACACTAAACGGGGAGGGGGTATGCTTGTCGACCCCCCCCCCACCAAACGGGGGAACATTCGCGTATTGTGGTCGGAGCACCGTTACGCAATGCCAAGAAGAGGAGCCCTCTAGTGGTTTACTCTTCTTCTAATATATAGTGCAATTATGCACTCTTGGTATAACTGTTCAGCTATGAAAATTTCACGTATCCTTACGTATATCGCTCAGCATCTAACGATTGATTATTTTTATATCGTAATACCTAAAACAAAAAAGACTTCCTTCCTTCCAGACTTCCTCAGTCGTAGTATGTTTTAGATATTGCAGCAAACATTCAGTGATTGTTTCATAGAAATAAGCTCAAAGTCGAAATTTCAGTAGAATTTAGATTAAATTTTTATCAAGAGCGTATTTCATAATGACAGCCTAAGTTTTTCCATTGTTTCAGTGCCAAAGCATCCGGTATGGCGGCAGAATTTCAGAAAGGGTTTCTGATAGTCAAGAACATCCTGCAACATAAAGAATTGACTGATAAGGATTCAGACATTACATCACTGGCTCTACAACCGAATATTGGAAGCTTCCTTGTAGCCACGGCCGGTGAACAGTGGTCTAATGCTTTGGAAAGATTCAAAGAAGCGCATCGATTAGCCAACCAACTAGTCGCTTGCAGAAACCTGTCGGTGGAAACAAGGCTACAGTGCTTTACCGTGGAAATCTTTTATGATGCAATCACAAATTTAGACAACACAGCCTTAAGATCAGATATGATCAAAATGTCTATCAAACGATTCGCAGAACAACCAGATATAAAACGGGTGGTTATTAAGAAAGATTGGAAGCTTTTGGCTTCCATTCTTCATGCATTGATTAAGATCAAGAATACTTTTTTCATGATTGGTGATTATGATGATGGTGACGAGTTTTGCCAGTGGCTAAGCTGTTCTCTTTCTTGGTGGGAAAAGATCAAAGATTTAAGAACGTCGGCAACTGGAGGGATTAGTATGAGTAGATCGAAAGCTTTGTCGGTATTTTACGGGTTATCGCTGGCGTGTCGAGAAAAGTTTTACGATGTTATGGTGTTGTTCAACTCAGAGATGTGGCCAGTTTTGCAAAAACTAATTAAAGAAGAACATACGAAGGGTTCTGACAATCTTGTAAATCAAAACTTTTTACAGAAACATTCTCTACTGCATCTTGCTGCTTTACTTCATTCTCACTTATTAAATCGAAAGCAATATCTCGAAGTGATGCACTTTCTCATACAGCACGGTGCTGATGTTAACGCACGGAATAGCGAAGGTAGAACAGCGCTGCATATCCTGTGTAGCAGAGAACCCGACGAATGCAGACTGAAAGCAGTTATCGCGCTACTTGACGCAGGCGCAGACGCGTCCATTGTCGACAAGCGCGGACTTACGCCACTCAACCCTGGAGAACTTCCTTTACACTGTATTTGTAACAAAAGACTTAATAATGCCAGCATTGAATTAATGTCGCTCCTGCTCCCTCCAGAAGTCGATGTCAATGCTCAAAATGGCTATGGAGAGACGTTTTTGCATCTATTGTGTAAACAAGAGAGCAGCACTCACACCTTGACTGCATCCAAGCTGCTTCTTGCAAAAGGGGCAAATCCTAATGCCAAGACAGACGATGGACTGACGCCGTTGCATTGTCTCTGCGATAAAAGTCCAAACGAAGTCACAGTCGATATGCTGTCCTTACTGCTGGAAAAAGGTGCTGACCCCGACGCACAAACCGCAAAAGGAAATACTTCATTGCGCTTTATATGCAATTACTACAAAGAACCTGCAAGTAGAAATATGATTAAGATAATTCTAAGTTTCGGTGCGAATCCAAAGATTAAGAATCAGGATGGGGAATATTGTACCCGAAGTAAAGAACAATATGAAACCATCATGGATAAATTAAAAGCCAATTACTTTTATCTGAAAGCGATTCTTCAAGTCGGTAAAAACATATTGTTATCTTTTGCTTAATCAATGTTCATGTCATTGCAGGATGGTTTGATATGGTGCTCATTCATTATTAAATCTGAAATCCTGCAGTTTCACCCTTAGACTCACCTCCAAAGTCGCTTTCTTATTGTTCAAATTGTACTAACTTGTTACCGATTTCGTTTATGTACGCTTTTGTCGGATGAGGATTAAAATTAAAATGTATGTGTTGTAGACAGATAGCCAAGTGTCTAAAATTGTTAGGGACTTGTCCAGGTATCTAATTTGACTAAGTGTCTAATAGTCATAGTCTCTAATAGTTAGTTTGATCCAGCATGTCCAGTTTTATTATCTCTGTAGAGTCTTACGCAAGTATCTGAATCTAAATTCTGAATGCCATTCTTCATACCTTGATTAAGATCAGGAATTCCTTTTTCATTATTAATGATGATGATGACGGTTATGAGTTTTGCCTGTGGCTAAGGAATTCTCTTTCTTGGTGGGAAAAAATTATAGATTTAAGAAGGACAACGGGAGCCGGAGGAAATAGTATGAGTAAATCAAAAGTTATGTCCATATGTTACGGACTATCGCTGGTGTGTGGGAAAGGGTTTTACAATCCTATGGCACTGTTTAAGTCAGACGTGTGGCCAGTGTTACAAAAACTAATTAAAGAAGAGCATACGAATGGTTCTGACAATCTTGTTAATCACATTTTCCTGGAAAAACAGTATCTGCTGCATCTTGCTGCCCTACTTTACTTTCACCGATTATTTCGAAAGGAGCCACTTGAAGTGATCCACTTTCTCATACAGCACGGTGCTGATGTTAACGCACGGAATAGCGAAGGTAGAACCGCGCTGCATATCCTGTGTAGCAGAGAACCCAACGAATACAGACTGAAAGCAGTTATCGCGCTACTTGACGCAGGCGCAGACGCGTCCATTGTCGACAAGCGCGAACTTACGCTACTCAAAGCTGGAGAACTTCCTTTACACTGTATTTGTGACAGTAGACTTAATGATACCAGCATTAAATTAATCTCGCTCCTGCTCCCTCCAGAAGTCGATGTCAATGCTCAAAATAGCTATGGAGAGACGTTTTTGCATCTAATATGTAATCGAGAGAGCGGCACGAATACTTGAATGCAACCAAGCTACTGCTTACAAAAGGGGCAAATCCTAATGTCAAGACAGACGATGGACTGACGCCGTTGCATTCTCTTTGCCGTTGGATTCCAAACGAAATCACAGTCGATATGCTGTCCTTACTGCTGGAAAAAGGTACTGACCCCGACGCACAAACTGCAAACGGAAACACAGCATTGCATTATATATGCAAATACTATAAAGAGCCAATTAGTGGAAATATGATGAAGATAATTCTAAGTTTCGGTGCCAATCCAAAGATTAAGAATGAGGATGGGGAGTATTGTACCCGAAGTAAAGAACAATATGAAACCATCATGGAGAAATTAAAAGACCAATTACTTTTATCTGAAAGCGATTCTTCGAGTCGGTAAAAACGTATTGTTATCTTTTGCTTAATCAATGTTCATGTCATTGCAGGATGGTTTGTTATACATAGTGCTCATTCATGATTAAAGCTGAAATCCTGCAGTTTCACCCTTAGACTTACCTCCAGAGTCGCTTTCTTATTGTTCAAATTGTACTAACTTGTTACCGATTTCGTTTATGTACGCTATTGTGTGATGAGGACAACATTTAGTTTAAAATTAAAATGTATGTGTTGTAGGCAGATAGCCAAGTGTCTAAAATTGCTAGGGACTTGTCCAGGAATCTAATTTGACTAAGTGTCTAGGCAAGTCAAACTTTGTTCAAACATGTCCAGTTTTATTATCTCTGTACTGTCTTACGCAAGTATCCCTACGACATATACAATCCGTTGGAAAGGATTAGTCGATAACAGTTTAAATATTTCAGAAGACTGTAAAAACAGTACCAAATTGTGGGTATCTTAGCTCATAATTATTTTCAGAAAATGCTTATCCAAACTTAACTTAAGCAATCTCGAGGGCTAGGCTGGGTGACATGCTGACATCTGACAGGCTGAATATAGATCAAACATTTGGTTACCAAACAGTTTTGAACATAGATTTCTCAAAACTGTGGAATCGGCCAAATTGTTTCTTGTGCCCTGATATGAAGGACATATGGGCCGAGAGACAATTTTTTGGATTTGACTCAACAAGTCTCAATACTCCAGAAATCCGGCAAGTGTGAGATGACACGAAATTTCGCAGCTTTGTATTCAGTTTTTTCGCAACTGGAGACGCTTTCGCTCAAACCGAGAAAAATGTCCCTCAATAGTGCCAATCTTCATTTTGCCAAAAATCACATGTATCCAATCGGTAGTTTTGAGAAATCGATATTCGAAACAAAATAATAGCAGTTTTGCTAAAATGGTTTTTCTGCGAATTCTCTAGCTTAAAGCAACGAACCCCAACGAATAGACATTGATAAAATGTGCAATTGGTCGATATATCAATTGAGTATAAATAAGCCAAAATTGTCTGTAAGATTTGGCAGTTATTTTGAAAAAACTGATTTCTTCGAAAATGGCCATTTTTTACCCCAAAATCGTTTTGGCTTGTACTGGCTTAACCACTAGAGATAGCTCATATGTTGTAAAAGCACAACTGTTCATTTTTGTGTCCTCTTTCCAGTCAGAGGTAGAATTTAGGGGGATAGAGCCCAGACAGTTTTTCACATACTCCCTCCGTTGCAAAAATTCTTGAGGGAGACGCCCGTCAACTAGCAAAAGTTGTCTCGCCGAAGGAGCAAGAATTGACAAAGATTACCGCATTTTTATGGTAATTTTTGCAAAAATTTACAAAAAAAATGAAATTTGCGGCTTGCAACCCTTACGGACTCCACAGTGACCTTATTTTTGACGTAGAAGCAAGCTGGCATTGAAATTTACGAGTTAAAACCACTGTCTATGTTAAAATTACATCGTGGTTTATGCTTTTTAGCATTAGAAATGGCTGAAATGCGATATGTGATATGTGTAGTAAAAATAGAAAATTTGGAGGGAATTTCTTGGTGTCCTGGAGGGGGTTCTGAAAAAAAGCCCGCCCCATTTAGGAGGGCCCCTCAACCCCAAATCCCGGTTACACTGTTAGGGAAGTAGGCATAGGAAAATTGATAAGCCTGCTCTGGGAGTTCAGCTGATGGTCCCGTGGTGTATTGGTTAGCATGTCTGCTCCGGAGTCAGAAGGGCCGTGGTTCGATCCCCGGCGGGACCAATTCTTTACTTTCAATGGTGAGTGAAAAGCTGAACCTCCCTCTTCCCTTCTCTCTTCTAGGTCCTGGTTTCGTGGGTACGAGGGTGCCTGACGCCTCCCGTTCGGGCTTGTCCTTGGTTTCTTCCTGATCCATTCCTGGTAGAAGCGCTACAACACCTCCCTCCTCAAAACCGTTAAGGGTAGAGTGTCGAATTGGCCGGAGTTGCCTCGGCGCCAGCCGCCGCCCCCCATCAAATCTCCGTTACACCTATGGTTGATCCGTCCCTGTCCTTTTGTGTTAATAGTCAAAGCGGGAAATATGAAAATATAAAGTCATTCAATTCGCTTGCTAGCTGAATATCCTGAATGACGCTCATGAAAATTAATCTGATTTAAAACGGACACTTCATAAGCCTTAGGCAAGCTAACTTCTAATTGCATTGACGTTAAGTAGAAACCTGCAATTTGGAGTTTTCTGAGCTAAATTATTAAGGCAGGGACACAAACAACGGCAAATAAATTGGTGGCTCAGTCACTAGTCATTATATTTAATTTATGTACAAATTTTTGGATTATGGATCAATCAAGGGAGTTATAAGATACATTTGGCTCTCCCACAATAAAATACATTTTACTAGTTAACAAAAGCGGCTCAATCCTAATAATGGTTGGCTCAATCACACTACTGACTAAGTTTGGCTCAATCTGTTTTGGCGTTGGCTCATTCAGTGGGAGTGCCAGGTGTACACACATCTGTTTGCATACATACCATTGTACTGAGCCACAACCAGAGGTAACACTTGACGAGGGAAGATCTGGATAAGTTTCAGGCCCGATCCCACCTAGACCAAACAAAGGACAAGTTGTGATGTCGTGAAACCAAAAACCTTATCGAGTTGGCACCATAACTTCAAACTGTTCTAGACATAGGCAGATTTTTCATTTATTTTTTTAAACGGAAATTTTTCAAATGTTTGAAAAGAACTCATTAAAATCCCTAACTATAATATTAAACTGTTTAAAATTTGTTTCGTTAAAGCTTATATGCAAGCTGGAACTCTCAAGCAAACAAAGCTCATTAAGTTTCCATTAGTTAAACACAGAACTCGTCAAATCTAAATTTTCGGATTACAGAGCCCATGCAAACCAGTCGATGTTAGCGAAATGTGGTCCATAAGTTTTGATCCTGAAAATGAACCAGGGGTTTTTCTCATGCTTTCTCATAAGATTCCAACCTAGCTAATGGGAGCTCTATATAGATAGAAAATTCAATATGTTTCAATTGCATTCACCCTTATTTAGATCAATTAATCCCTCAGATTATCTGTAAAACTGGCATATAAGTGTATCCGCTTTTTCCAAAATTAAGTATGCGTCCATACGATTGCTTTGGATATATAATTTGAGGAACACCAATGACCCGCAGACCACTGCTCAAAGCACTGCTAAAACTTTTCATATTTCCACAATACCCGTGGCATGCAAACCATTATTACAAAGCCAGAGTTTGGAGAATTCAGCTGAATATATAAGCAATTGATTTTCTTAGCCCTGGCACCAACACCATTTGTATATATATCGTCTGTATGGGTCTGTACGCTTAGCATTTACCCCTTTAGTAGATTTCATGAGTAAACCAACAATGGTTTTTCGGACATATTACTGTGGTCCGTGGTTGTCTTGGGTACGGTTGCCAGGCACCTTAGAGGCTTTTTTCTGCTAAACAGTTCTCGTGGATAGTCTTCCATCCCTGCATTATAGAATTTTTATTCTTGCCATGAACTGTCAAAACAAACGATCAGTAAAAGTAATAGGCAGACACTTTGTTTGTTGAAGTACTGTGTAGTTATTGATGTAATTACTAATTCGCAGTTTCAGTGACAGTTACCAGAGAAATTGCTAGGTTTCACTGAATAGCTGTTTTCCCCTAGGACATATACTATCCAACCATAACAATATTTTGCATAGTTAAGCTGCAGACGAACATTTCAGTAACTTGTAGATCTGACCTAATAGTTTATACTGCTACCCGCTAATTAACAGAAAATACACGTATAAAGCATTGTGTGATCTTTATAAAATGCTTGAAGAGATTACTTAAGGTCGTGCTCCCCTTATGTGCAGATGTAGTTGCAGAAAGTGCAATTATTGCCTGATTTATTCAAATTTTCAGAAACTGCATCAGGAGTGATAATAAACGTCCGTAAAAAACGCCAGCTTCATAAATGTCATAAACAGTGAGAAACAAAAATTTGAAGTTCTAGAACTATATATAGAAATTATGCCCAGCAACTATTACCATTTTAAAGCTTATTGTTAATATCTACAACTTTGCTTTGAGACATTAGTCTCTAGCTCTTATCGTTTTTGAGCCAGAATTTCTTGCTATTTGGCACAAATGAGTACTCCTATTGGGCCTCCTTTATGCCAAATTACAGCCTTATAGCTTGCACCAGTAATATAATTTTCCTTTTGTTAGCCAAAATTTTTTGAATTTTTGCCAAACTTCAACTTTGAAGAGTAATTCCCTTAGATGCAGATAAGATACAGACATCTAGTATTTTTCTGCAGGTAAGAACATAAGTGCCAAATCATATTGGCGAATGGCAGCTTTGAAGCTTGGGCCTAGCAGTCAGTAGAAATTTTTAATTAATTATATTGGTAGTTGCGAAAAAGGGGGAGGGGGTCGGGCACAAACGCGACGGCTGCACACGGATGGAGGGCAGCTAAGATCTCACTACGCGATATTTTTTAACCTCGCCCATGCTCTATATCTCGGCCAAAAAGTAGGCCAATCGGACAAAGTCGGGGCAAGTCGATTTTGGTAGCCCACCCCCCCTTAAGATCGCACTTCCCTTACATTCAGTCCACTTTGGAAAGCTGTAACTTACTCAATATTGAGAGTTATGAATTAAGCCGTATATCAAAATGAAGCTCTACATCTTCTGCGTCGTTAGGAATCACTGAAAACTATCTACCTAGTTAGGTTTCAAACCTACCAAATGTAGCCACAATTTTCGACCAAAATTTTTTCTGAAAAATTTTTACGCAAGAAGAAAATGGCCATATCCAATGTGTTTCTGAGATAATTTGCCAGGAACGGTTTTTTGATTTTGCCAAAATATCGTTTCAGTATACTGAAATTGAGCATTTTCTGAAAATTTGGCATTTTATCCAACTTTAAAAAATCATTGCTCTTGATTGGAGGCTGATAAAGATAAATATAAAAAACCGTCCCTGGCAAATTATCCAAACATACTATGTGTAGTATGTCTTTCAGACCCACCCATTGGTTGTGGAGCAATCTTCGATCAAAACCTTTTGGCCGCAATTTGACAAAATCAGTTATTCGCCCAGAACCTTAGGGTTATTCAGTGTACAGTGCTCTAATTATCCTAATTTGTGCCACCTTTGCAGCTCTTTAAGTTGAGTATAAATGTGTCTACACTTGTAGTGTACACTGGCTCCAATTAGACAAAACCTGTTTTCAGCAAGATCGTGTCAAAAATAACCAATTTTCGAGCAAAAATGTTTCAAAAATTCACTGCTCAAAAACGATAAGAGCTAGAGACTAATGTCTCAAAGCAAAGTTGTAGATAACAATAAGCTTTAAAATGGTAATAGTTGCTGGGCATAATTTCTATATATAGTTCTAGAACTTCAAATTTTTGTTTCTCACTGTGCATGAGCGTTATGAAGCTGGCGTTTTTACAGGACGTTTATTATCACTCCTGATGCAGTTTCTGAAAATTTGAATAAATCAGGCAATAATTGCACTTTCTGCAACTACATCTGCACATAAGGGGAGCACGACCTTAAGTAATCTCTTCAAGCATTTTATAAAGATCACACAATGCTTTATACGTGTATTTTCTGTTAATGAGCGGGTAGCAGTATAAACTATTAGGTCAGATCTACAAGTTACTGAAATGTTCGTCTGCAGAAAACAGCTTCTATGCAAAATATTGTTATGGTTGGATAGTATACGTTCTAGGGGAAAACAGCTATTCAGTGAAACCTAGCAATTTCTCTGGTAACTGTCGCTGAAACTGCGAATTAGTAATTACATCAATAACTACACAGTACTTCAACAAACAAAGTGTCTGCCTATTACTTTTACTGATCGTTTGTTTTGACAGTTCATGGCAAGAATAAAAATTCTATAATGCAGGGATGGAAGACTATCCACGAGAACTGTTTAGCAGAAAAAAGCCTCTAAGGTGCCTGGCAACCGTACCCAAGACAACCACGGACCACAGTAATATGTCCGAAAAACCACTTGGTTTACTCAATAAATCTAATAAAGGGTAAATGCTAAGCGTACAGACTCATACAGACGATATATACAAATGGTGTTGGTGCCAGTACTAAGAAAATCAATTGCTTATATATTCAGCTGAATTCTCCAAACTCTGGCTTTGTAATAATGGTTTGCATGCCATGGGTATTGTGGAAATATGAAAAGTTTTAGCAGTGCTTAAGTTAGCAGTGGTCTGCGGGTTCCTGGTCTTCCTCAAAATTATACATCCATAGCAATCTTATGGACGCATACTTAATTTTGGAAAAAGCGGATACACTTATACACTTATACTTTTACAGATAATCAGAGGGATTAGTAGATCTAAATAAGGGGGAAAGCAATTGAAACATATTGAATTTTCTATGTATAGAGCTCCCATTAGCTAGGTTGGAATCTTATGAGAAAACACGAGAAAAACCCCCTGGTCCATTTTCAGGATCAAAACCTATGGACCACATTTCGCTAACATCGACTAGTTTGGATGGCCTCTGCAATCCGAAAATTCAGATTTGACGAGTTCTTTGTTTAACTAATGGAAACTTAATGAGCTTTGTTTGCTTGAGAGTTCCAGCTTGCATATAAGCTTTAACGAAACCAATTTTAAACAGTTTAATATTATAGTTAGGGATTTTAATGAGTTCCACTAAAACATTTGAAAAATTTCCGTTTAAAAAAATAAATGAAAAATCTGCCTATGTCTAGAACAGTTTGAAGTTATGGTGCCAACTCGATAAGGTTTTTGGTTTCACGACATCACAACTTGTCCTTTGTTTGGTCTGGGTGGGATCGGGCCTGAAACTTATCCAGATCTTCCCTCGTCAAGTGTTACCTCTGGTTGTGGCTCAGTACAATGGTATGTATGCAAACAGATGTGTGTACACCTGGCACTCCCACTGAATGAGCCAACGCCAAAACAGATTGAGCCAAACTTGTTAGTCAGTAGTGTGATTGAGCCAACCATTATTAGGATTGAGCCGCTTTTGTTAACTAGTAAAATGTATTTTATTGTGGGAGAGCCAAATGTATCTTATAACTCCCTTGATTGATCCATAATCCAAAAATTTGTACATAAATTAAATATAATGACTAGTGACTGAGCCACCAATTTATTTGCCGTTGTTTGTGTCCCTGCCTTAATAATTTAGCTCAGAAAACTCCAAATTGCAGGTTTCTACTTAACGTCAATGCAATTAGAAGTTAGCTTGCCTAAGGCTTATGAAGTGTCCGTTTTAAATCAGATTAATTTTCATGAGCGTCATTCAGGATATTCAGCTAGCAAGCGAATTGAATGACTTTATATTTTCATATTTCCCGCTTTGACTATTAACACAAAAGGACAGGGACGGATCAACCATAGGTGTAACGGAGATTTGATGGGGGGCGGCGGCTGGCGCCGAGGCAACTCCGGCCAATCTGACACTCTACCCTTAACGGTTTTGAGGAGGGAGGTGTTGTAGCGCTTCTACCAGGAATGGATCAGGAAGAAACCAAGGACAAGCCCGAACGGGAGGCGTCAGGCACCCTCGTACCCACGAAACCAGGACCTAGAAGAGAGAAGGGAAGAGGGAGGTTCAGCTTTTCACTCACCATTGAAAGTAAAGAATTGGTCCCGCCGGGGATCGAACCACGGCCCTTCTGACTCCGGAGCAGACATGCTAACCAATACACCACGGGACCATCAGCTGAACTCCCAGAGCAGGCTTATCAATTTTCCTATGCCTACTTCCCTAACAGTGTAACCGGGATTTGGGGTTGAGGGGCCCTCCTAAATGGGGCGGGCTTTTTTTCAGAACCCCTCCAGGACACCAAGAAATTCCCTCCAAATTTTCTATTTTTACTACACATATCACATATCGCATTTCAGCCATTTCTAATGCTAAAAAGCATAAACCACGATGTAATTTTAACATAGACAGTGGTTTTAACTCGTAAATTTCAATGCCAGCTTGCTTCTACGTCAAAAATAAGGTCACTGTGGAGTCCGTGAAAGTTGCAAGCCGCAAATTTCATTTTTTTTGTAAATTTTTGCAAAAATTACCATAAAAAATGCGGTAATCTTTGTCAATTCTTTGCCTTCGGCGAGACAACTTTTTGCTAGTTGACGGGCGTCTCCCTCAAGAATTTTTGCAACGGAGGGAGTATGTGAAAAACTGTCTGGGCTCTATCCCCCTAAATTCTACCTCTGACTGGAAAGAGGACACAAAAAATGAACAGTTGTGCTTTTACAACATATGAGCTATCTCAATAGTGGTTAGCCAGTACAAACCAAAAACCACTTTTGGGGTCAAAAATGGCCATTTCGAAGAAATTAGTTTTTTCAAAATAACTGCCAAATCTTACAGAGAATTTTGGCTTAGTTACACTCAGTCGATATATCGTCCAATTGCACATTTTATCAATGTCTATTCGCTGGAGTTCGTTGCTTTAAGCTACAGAATTCGTAGAGAAAACCATTTTAGCAAAACTGCTATTATTTTGTTTCGAATATCGATTTCTCAAAAACTACCGATTGGATACATGTGATTTTGGCAAAATGAAGATTGGCACTATTGAGGGACATTTTTCTCGGTTTGAGCGAAAGCGTCTCCAGTTGCGAAAAAACTGAATACAAAGCTGCGAAATTTTCGTGTCATCTCACACTTGCCGGATTTCTGGAGTATTGAGACTTGTTGAGTCAAATCCAAAAATGCTCTCTGCCCATATGTCCTTACATCAGGGCACAAGAAACACCATTTGGCCGATTCCACAGTTTTGAGAAATTCATGTTCAAAATCTGTTTGGTAACCAAATGTTTGATCTATATTCAGCCTGTCGGATGTCAGCATGTCGCCCAGCTAGCCCTCGAGATTGCTTAAGTTAAGTTTGGATAAGCATTTTCTGAAAATAATTATGAGTAAAAGATACCCACAATTTGGTACTGTTTTTACAGTCTTCTGAAATATTTAAACTGTTATCGACTAATCCTTTCCAACGGATTGTATATGTCGTAGGGATAGCACGCGTAAGACAGTACAGAGATAATAAAACTGGACATGTTTGAACAAAGTTTGACTTGCCTAGACACTTAGTCAAATTAGATTCCTGGACAAGTCCTAGCATTTTTAGACACTTGGCTATCCTGCCTACAACACATACATTTTAATTTTAAACTAAATGTTGTCCTCATCACACAATAGCGTACATAAACGAAATCGGTAACAAGTTAGTACAATTTGAACAATAAGAAAGCGACTCTGGAGGTAAGTCTGAACTGTGAAACTGCAGGATTTCAACGTTGATCATGAATGAGCACTATGTATAACAAACCATCCTGCAATGACATGAACATTGATTAAGCAAAAGATAACAATACGTTTTTACCGACTCGAAGAATCGCTTTTTCAGATAAAAGTAATTGGTCTTTTAATTTCTCCATGATGGTTTCATATTGTTCTTTACTTCGGCAGGTACACCACTCCTCATCCATAAATTTCTGTAATCTTTGGATTGGCACAAAAACTTAGAATTATCTTCATCATATTTCCACTAATTGGCTCTTTATAATTATTTGCATATATAATGCAATGCTGTGTTTCCGTTTGCAGTTTGTGCGTCGGGGTCAGTACCTTTTTCCGGCGGTAAGGACAGCATATCGACTGTGATTTCGTTTGGAATCCAACGGCAAGAAGAGAATGCAACGGCGTCGATTCCATCGTCTGTCTTGACATTAGGATTTTTCCTTTTTTGTAAGCAGTAGCTTGGTTGCATTCAAGTATTCGTAACGCTCTCTCGATTACATATTAGATGCAAAAACGTCTCTCCATAGCTATTTTGAGCATTGACATCGACTTCTGGAGGGAGCAGGAGCGAAATTGGTGGGATGCTGGTATCATTAAGTCTACTGTCACAAATACAGTGTAAAGGAAGTTCTCCAGCTTTGAGTAGCGTAAGTTCGCGCTTGTCGACAATGGACGCGTCTGCGCCTGCGTCAAGTAGCGCGAT